>JAPWTK010001523.1:0-28422 GCA_029963805.1 Aromia moschata
AGGCCCCTGCACAATTAACATAAACGTAAAATTAACCACAACCATAAAGATGGAGTATATCAAAATAATGTTCTTGTCTACAACTAATTCAGTTAACATTAGTATTAAGAATGACCTTCAATCGTCAATAACCGTACACATAAAGATGAAATTATTTTGCCTTTACGCTTAAAATTACGTTTTGCCAGTTATACCAACCTTGTGTCTGTACTCTCGTGAAATATGGGTTGAGGGTTACCCTAAATACAATAGTAACTAACACTAATTAATACTAAATTACTACAATATTAGTTAACAATTCGATATCAATCATTTCTTCTAATTCCAGTATCATTTCTGATTTTTCACACAAAATGTTTAATTTAGTGAAATTGGCTAAACTGGATCCTCTATGCGGGAGTTTTAAAATACACATGGTTTTACGCAGATTTGTTGTGGACAAAACGTAAAAATTACAGTTATGCTTACGGTTGTGGTTGTGGTTAGCCCAATTGTGCAACAGGACTAAAAAACCATGCTATGCACATGGTTTTTCATGATACGAACATGAACCATAGATAAAAAAGAAAACAATTGATTCAGTAAGTTTCTGCAGACATTAGACGCTTTTTCATTCACCGTAGGTGAATTCCTTTAATTCAGAGTACCTCTCTAACTGAAAAAGTTTTTCACAATTTGAAAAATTTACAATATTAAATCTCATTTAATTAACCAGTCAGAATTAAGATATAATAAAGGCTGCTGATATCTCATGTATAAGAAACATAGTATGTACGTAGTTGGTTTGGCTGTTTTAGATTCAAATTGTTAGCATGATGTATGTATGTACATACTGTGAACACAGATGGAGTAGATTAGGGATGGGAATAATCGAGATGCAATAAATCGAATTAGTAGATTATTAAAATATCTCGAGATAATCGATTATGCTATCTGAAAATTAGTAGTCAAAATTAGTAGTACTAAAATTAGTTGTTCGGCGAGAAGCGAGAATCGAGATACAACTGCCAGACGCGATATATTGCGCACTGCGCAGGCACTTCTAGATCTATATATTTATTTGCTAATTGAACACGATTAGTAGATAGCTGCCGGCCGTATGGTATGGTTCTCTCATTTGTTGCAAGATACCGCGATATACAATACATACGATTTTAATTAATACACGGCAGATTATTGATTTTTTTAAGAGAGGTTTTAGTATATTTGGCATGTGGATATATAAACCCTACTAGTAATTTTGACTAATTTGGCAGTAAAATTATTGTAAAATAAAAAGTAGAACAGAAATGATGAATGATAATCGATAAATTTAATTTTTTCAATACTTTTAAAAACCATATCATAAAATATAACATAAGCTAGCAAAAAAATTATAGGCAAATATTATTTTGGGTAACGATGGCATAAAATATCATTGTGTATAATAAATTATCGCCAAACATATAATAACAGTAAGATTATCGATTACACTGGTTTCTATAACTAAAATTAGTACTACTAATTTTTAACTACTAATATTAGTAAATTATTAAAATGCCCATCGCTAGATGGAGAACAATCGGTCCGAATGCGCATGTGCCATTTCCCTTTTTCAGATTTCTGTGTGGTGGTGTCGGCGTTTCACTCTTTATGTCACTTCTTGATTTATATTAGGCAATTTGATTCTGTTTAGGATAAATAACTAAATTTTATTGAAAATATGGCAGCCCCCGTAGTATTGGCGGCCACTGCAAAACATACTGCCACGGTAAATAGATTACTTTTCAAGTTAAACACACTTATTGGTTAATCTTTATTTTCAGCTAATATTTTTACATGGATTAGGTGATACTGGGTAAGTATGTAGGTAGCATATTTATTAAACAATATATGTTTGTTTATTAGTCAAGGATGGGCAAGTGCGATGGGTGCTTTGAGATCACCACATGTAAAGGTAATCTGTCCGACAGCTCCTACAATGCGGTAACGTTGAATGCAGGATTCAGGATGCCAAGTTGGTTTGACTTAAAAACATTAGACGAATCTGGTCCTGAGGGACGAGCAAGGTACTTCTAAGCTCTTTATTATTGTGTTAATCAGGGGGAGTGATGTATCATTGGACGTGATTTCACGACTCTTCCCCTTAACAGCTCCAGCCAATCCTGATTAGGTAGGAATTATAACAGCGCTGTTATAAAAAACGGCAAATGATACATCATAGGCCTGAATACATGAGAGAGACTAATCAACTTTTAATTTACAATAATTAAAATACTAAATTATTAATTGTTATTTAAATATGTCTATATTTTTCATACAAAAGTGTTGATAAACGGTCCAATAAAGAACATATTTTTTGTCACTGAAGGGTTTTCACTCATCAATCTCATTGCGTTATCTGATATTTGCATTAAGTTATCTGATATTTGACAATAAATTCTAATTCTTTAGTCACTTACGTATGTGTATAAACATTTGCAGTCTAACCTTTTTGTGTAAACACAATTAAAACACTTTTATAAAAGTGGTTCCCAGAAACAAGATACCAAATTTTGTGATAACAGTCTAAATACGTTTAGACTGTTATAGGAATGCAAAAAGACATCTATGGTACCACAGTATATGTGTTTTTGCATTCTATTTTTTGTGACTAGAACGTCTCACCAATTTAAAACAAAATTAAATTGGCAAGTCACTCTGTAGCTGTAAAAAAACACATCTCTAAGTACTTACCTTAAATGTCCAGAATATTCTGTTTGTGGTTTTACTTGTTACAGCAAATATAGGAAAGCTGTACTAAATATTCATTTTATTTGATTACAAACATGACTTTAATTAAGGGTTATATTACAGAATCATGGCATTTCTTAAATATCAGTGACAATAAATTATATTGTTAAAGTTTGTTACTAATAAAAAAATGCAAAACCTTACATTGTTGTAATTGAACGTTAAGGCCGCATTCTCACCGGATCGGTCCGACAAAATCGGTCCTGACCAGGATTGCGGTCGGTTCGACCAAATCATGTCCATCGGATCGGTACGATATAAAATGGTCAGGTGATGATACATTAGCGGAGACATCATTACGGCGCTGGCGCTACTTACTAGTCTCCTCTAAAGCCGGTCCCAGACACTGCGTGTATTCGGTGGAGGAGAAGAAGGAGTCGTAGTTGCTTCGGCATTCGCTTAGCTCCCACACTATGTGATGATTTTGCGAATGCTCGGCTTCGGATGCCTTCGTAGTAAGCTCGCTCTCTTGTTCTTTTTACATCCAGCGGCGTTCATCAGTTCTTTCTCATACATTTGCAAAAATCCTATGGTTAAATCGTTTGTCCACTCCATTTTACAACAAATCCTTTCACTGAAATGCACTGAGCTGGACTAAACGCTTCACAAACCCAAGCGAAGTGTCTGGGACCTTTGTCGTAGTACCTTCATGATTCTTTGTTTCGCACAATTTTACCGACAGCCGGCCGAAGCGGTTTACGAATGACGAAGGTTCAGCGAAGTAGCCTCCCAGACACTACGCGAAGGTCCCCGTATGCCGAAGTTTCGCCGGAATACACTGTGTCTGGGACCGGCTTAAGATGTCGTCAAAGTGAGCGAAGTAGTAATACTCATGTATTATAGAAGACGAAGACGCCGTCGCTGATTTTGGGTGCATCCGTACATAGCGGAAAATCAAAACAGAGGTGCTTTTAGTTGCGCTCGTGAACTGGCGTACCACGACGATAAGTTCAAATCTATGTACCGCATGTCGAAAGACAGCTTTAACCTTGTATGTAACATGGTGAGTTCATATATTTCTAAACGAGATACAAATTACAGAAAATGTGTCTCGGTGGAAGTCAGACTTCTCATAACATTGAGGATAATTTTCAACCTCCAAACACAAGTTTATGTTTAATTGTTGTTCTTCCATTGCACAAATTCACAAACAGTATACCAAAAATAGCACGGTTATACAGCCGACTGCCGACAAAGACGTTGCAAGCTGCGTGCCACGACTAATGTCACCTGACTGAAATCGGTCACGACTGAAATCGGTCACGACTGAAATCGTGTCAGTGAACACATACCTGTTTGCGACTATGTGCACGATCTTTGTCGCGCAATCGAAATCTGGACGATTGTGGTCGGGTCCGATCCAGTGAGAATGCGGCCTAATATACGAGTATGAGTAAGTACTGACATCTTCAATACATTAACAGTAAAAATGTAAGCAACCACATATTTGAAAAAATGAATTGTGAATTGCAGTATTCCAATAAATAATTTACAAAGTAAATAATTTTTGAAGTATCAGTTTAACTGTTAAAATCTATACATACAAATTGGATCCGGTGATGTTAGCACATAGTAAAATATTGGGTAGGTGTGGTTATGTTTAGCGACAATCTTATTGGATAGTATGAAGACCACGCCAATTTTCTCGACAATGGACGTGGTCGACATTATGTCACAGAAACTACTTCCAATAACATTATCGTCAAACATGAACACAAAAAACTCTAAAAAAACTGTACGTTTTCCACTAAACACCGAACTACTATACTTTTCTGGACCTTAAGTTTTAAGGAGAAGATTAAGACTTAAGTTTTAATCTATATATATGCAACTATGTGCAACTCGCATAGCATTTAATGGGGATTGCCTCAATTTACCAATAATGACGAGAATCTAGGTACGTGATTGATTTGATTGTAGTAGTCTCGTGTCAGCTGGTGCTATTGTATTGCTTTTCTGTATGCAATATATTGTTATAAATTTTAACAGTTGATGATTCTTGGTACTAGTTACTTTCGTGTATTTATTACACTTATGATGCATGTGCCTCTATCGAATTGTCGCCTCTTCGTCTCATTTCTGCCATCTTTACATATTTCCGTGGTGTCCCGTTTCTGCCATACTTGGACTGTTTAGCCCTTTATACGCCGTTGGCGACAATGTTGGCACGATAAATTCCTTTGTATAATATTTTTGAGTCAATTGTAGAATCATTGTTAATATGTTAATAGTTTTTTTAGAGTAAAAAGTTCGGAGCGGCTTAGAATTGTTCACTACTATAATTGTTTACATTATCTTTGCTAACTCTATTCCAAAACAGAGCTCGCCTAATGCTTCTCGTAAAATTCATGATTATATATCCCTACTCACATTCTCATATCGGAAACAGGACACGGATCTATCATGAATCATCATCACTGATTATTCTAGCAGTCTATTTTCTTTGTTGTATGAATGAAAACAAGGAGAACTGTCGTGTGGTAAAAGAACAATAACTTATATCTCCTACCACACCGATCATTGATCTAAAATAACTAATTGCTAGTAGAAATAGAAAAAATGTATTTAAGTAGAATGAAGAATGAATTGCAGTAACTTAAAACTTATATAATATAAACAAATATAATATTTCAAATTTTTCCATCTCTAATGATATTGAATATGAGAATTTAACAACTGAAATTTGAATTAAAAAAAATACATATTATACAGACTCCTGTAGGTACAGAATAAAACCAAAGTACTGTAAAATGAATGAACACGATAAACAATATAGTACATATTATAGTAATATTATTTATACATATAATCTTTATATAATTATAAGACACTGCAATTACATTTTTTATTTATTTATCAGCCGGGTATTAAAACAGCAACAAAATGATTTCATTCTCTGATGAAAAATGAAATGTGTAGACAAATCCATTTTCAGTCTGTATAAATACAACAGTATTAGTACATTTACATTTTTTATCGATTTCTTTTCCAGGCATAAAAAACGGCAACAAAACAAATTCATACTCTAATCGAGAATGAAGTGTCAGCTGGTATACCCCGGAAAGAATTCTTTTAGGTGGATTTTCTCAAGGAGGAGCTTTAGCATTATACTCAGCTTTAACTTTTCCTCAGAAATTAGCTGGTGTTGTAGGTTTGTCATGCTGGATACCGTTGAATAGTAGTTTCCCAGCAGCTAAGAAAACTCCTGACACTTTGCCCGTAAGTTAAACAAAAAACCTAATTTTTTTACTAAGTAGTTTACCAAACTACATTTTTTGGTTTGTTTTGTATAATATTAATTTTATTATATTTAGGGGTAACACCACTGTAAAAAGAAACGCTTTTTTGACGATTTTTTTCGGATTGAAGGAAAGGTAGTAAGAAAAAAACGATTTAAGGGTATTATTAGTGGTATACTTATCGAAGTACAAAAAAAATGTTTTTCTTCATCCATAAATATTGCAAAATGGCGGTGCTAAAGATATTCTCCGCAGACATGTTGTCGTCGGCGCTTCGCGGCATGCAGGAGAACTGGTGCAAATGTTGATTTGAAACAAAAAGAAAAAAACCTCTTAATCTGCATGAGTATAGCTAGTATAGCTAGCTAAACACATACGGAATTTTAAAAATATTGATTTTTGTGTAATTGGCATGTTTTTGAAGAAAAAAGTCAATTTTTTGACGAAAAAAAGGCAATTATTTGTTTATAAAAATTGTTTGAATTAACATCGAAAAATCTGTACGTGTTTCACTTCAAAATGTTGTTTTAAAGATGTGCTTAAAATTTCAAAGCGAATATATTGAAACTTGTTGGAGTTATGCTGCATGCTGTTTGAAAAATCGTGTTTCGAAAAAAATGCATTTAAAGTTTTAAAATGAGTTGTCATCATGAAAAAATGAGATATTGGACTGTTTCAATTTTTTTACCATTAATCTACGATCCCGGGACCATAAAGCTGCCCTTCCACGTTCAAATAGTTCTTGTCTCCTTTCCTCTCTTCTCACATGCCTCTTTTGCCGCATCGATCAAAGAATGCTTGACGTGAAAATTCTATGACTGCACACTGATATCCATCTCCAGAATTTTCATAATTTGTAAAATGCTCTTCATACCAATCTTCATCCCTTCATTCTTCTCCTACCATCACTCTTCATTCTCTTCAGGCCTACACTGATGTACTTTCACTTGAATTTTTTTCAAATTGAGTAAATACAGTTTCTAATGAATCTAGTACTGTATTACAGAAGTTAGCAATCAGTAGGTAAGGCGTTACGTAGTACCTTTCGAGCAGGTATGTCGTGGCAGGTATTAGAGAAGCGAATTAGAGGCGTTCGACATGCTTTTGGAAAAGCAGCGAAATTTCAATCAAAAACATGTTTTCCATGTATAAAACTTTTAGCCTCATATTTTAGAAAATTCAAAGTATATTTTAAGCGAAAAAAAAAAAAAAATCGATTTTTTTGAAAATTCAATAGTGGTGTTACCCCTTAAGTGCATTTTTGTGAATATTTTCGTTTTAGAAATTTCAAATTTTTCAGCATCTTATACTCATAGCACATGTCAACTTTTGACTACACCATGTTTGGAATGGCATATTCCACATTCGCAAAACTGTAGTCCTCGCCTTTGGCTCAGACTAAGTACAAACTTTTTGCTTTTGTGAAATATGGGCCACTACATGACTTATTGCAGAATCTTATATATAAAAATCTCGTGTCACGGTGTTTGTGGTCGCACTCCTCCGAAACGGCTCGACTGATTTTTATGAAATTTTTTTATGTATATTTGGTATGTATGAGAATAGGTCGTAAAGTATATTTCATACCGCTAGGTGATTAGGGTGTCCCTATCCAGAAAATTTTTTTTCTATATTTTTGACAATTTTTTTTTTGATTGGCATCAAAAAATACCTATAAACCCGAATTTTCAATATGGCAGAACAACGTTTGCTGGGTCAGCTAGTATACAGTATAACTTCCAGTTTCATTGGAAGTACTACCAACTTACAATTTTTAAATAAGGCACCCACAATATTATTTGTTAAGACATATTTCCATGTATGTAATTTGATGCATGGAGTTGCATAAGTGAAAATCCGTCTTTATGAATATATAAGCCATAAGGTGCTAAAAATTTTAAAACCTTGTTTTAAAACGACAAAGGGGGGTATACCATGGTGCTATGTCATCTGGTACAGTATGGATACAGATTGTGTAATGAAGTATTAAACCTAGGACACTATTGGATGAGTGGAGATTTGGCAACATCAGTAGTTAATGTGATTTTTGTAGGTGTATGTTGTAGAGAGAAACGTCTGGAAAAAGATATCCTATGTTTGCTAAGCTGTAATATTGCCATTTTCAAAGTGTATGTCTAATAATTTGTTACATGGTCCGTATGTATCACTTTAACTATAGATAAATGATTCATTCTTCTGTTGTAGATCTTGCAGTGTCATGGAGATTGTGATCCTGTGGTTCCATATAAGTGGGGCCAAATGACAGCATCTAAATTAAAAACGCTGCTCAAAGACGTTGAGTTTAAGAGTTACCGAGGGCTAATGCATACTTCGTCCGATGAGGAACTTCGCGACGTTAGACAATTCATTCATAAACACCTTCCTAGTCAGTAGGATGGAATATTCAAAGTTATATTTCAATAAACTTTTGTACCTTACTTTTTAGAAGAGAAGTCCAGGAAGAGTAGGCTTTTTTGTCCATTTTTATTTTAAACATTCCTGTTTTTGCATGAACTATGAAATGTACTTGTAGACAAGGTAATCTCTATTGAATAATGTAATATATTAATTTATTTTATTGTCTTTAAGAACCACAAAGATGACTTAATCGGATACATCGTTGTTATTGAAGAATACAAAATACAGACCAGTGTTTGGTTTACTGATTAAATAATTATACCTCCATTTTCCTTAAAAGTATTTACATAAATAAATAGTAAAGGTAAAAAGTTTTAACGTATTTACATTCAGAAATGTACAGATTTCAGCAATGGAAATCCTTATAGTGGCGTCTGTGAGTCGGACGAACATTGATCTCGATTACTCGGATCGAGAGTACCCCCCGCCCCCGTTTTCGAGGATGCTGAACACGATGCCGGTGTCAGAATGTCTTTGGGATTGCGCAACCCCCCAAAACGGCCAAAAACCACCCCCCTACATCATTTCCTTGTAAAAACACGTCTTTTCCCCCATTTTCGAGGATGCTGAGCACGGTGGTGGTGTTGAAGATGACTTCCTGACCCTCACCAACCCCTCCACTGGGCAAAACTCACTCCCCGGAGGGGTGGTTTTTTATTTTTTTATATTAGTGACAAAACGTCTGTCCCCCCTTTTTCAAGGATACTGAATATGTGGTGGTGTTCAATATCCCTTGCGACCCTCCACCAGCCAAAACTCGCCCCCGAGAGGGGTGATTTATTTATTAATTTGGGGATTGAAGGGATTTGAAAAAAAAATCATCCACCACCATCGTGTATAGCATCCTCGAAAGTGGGGGGGACAGATGACAGATGTTTTGCCGCTGATATAAAAAAATACCCCTTTCGGGGTGAGTTTTGACCGGTGTAGGGGTTGGTGGGGGTCGGGAAATAATCTCTAGAAATAATAGGTACTCTCGATCGGGTAAATCGAGAGAGATCATTTTTTCAGGGTTTTTCCGACTCACAGATGCCACTATTAGTAACAATGACATTAGCAATATACAAAGACAAAGAGTGACCCCAAATTTAGCCTGTTTTCTGGACCTAGCTAGAGAATCGTAAGAAAAAATGCTAAAAATATTTGGCAGAGGTATCAAATTACCGTAATGAAAAATTATGAGCATGTTTTTTAGTTTTTTAAAAATTTTCGATATCACCCCTATTGTTGATGGGGTTGAAAATGTTGATAATGGGGTTGAAAATACCCAAAAAGTGAAACATTTAAATAGTATCAATTGAATTAAAAACAATATTTATTACATTTTTTTTATTGAATGAATGTTAAAAAATTAATGTGATGATTTCACCCCTTCAGAAGGGTTGTTTTTATAAAAAATAGTTTTTTTATAAATAATAAAAATAAAAAATTTATAATATAATAGTTTATGTACAATGTACAGATTGAGTCGTGTCTACCTCCCTGTATAAAAAAATTGGAATGTTTTCTCAGATTGGTATGGAAATATCTTACCTTCTGATGTTTAAGGGTGGCTCCACCCTTGGGGATGGAGTTATTTTTTTCATAAAAATCGGTAGAAAGTAATTTTTCTCAATTTCTTACGATTCAAAAGACCTAAATGTTTTTTTTCAGATTTGTTAAAAAATTTAAATTTTTTTATACCAAGTGGATGATTTAACCCCCCATAAGGGTGAATTTTTGACCATCACAAGTTTTAATCAATCATATAAACGCATCACATTAATTTTTTAACATCCATTCAATAAAAAAATCACTTTTTGGGTATTTTCTAAATAGGGATGATTTCGAAGATTTTAAAAAACTAAAAAAATGCTCATCTTGATTTTTCATGACGAGTAATTTGGTACCTGCCAAATATTTTTAGCATTTTTCTACGATACTTTACGAGGTCCAGAAAACAGGCTAAAAAACAGCTATTTTTGACGGTCACTCTTTCCAATGTGAATGTTACAATGGATTTCCATTGGTCAAACCAATTTTCCTCATAACCTGAACTGGAATTAAATGTAAATGAAGTCTTACCTTGGGTTAAAAAAAATTGTCGCCACCTACAGATGATTTTAACTAATCAAATTTAAATCTCAGGTCCCCACCACCAATGGGACTGAGATTTTTGATTGGTTAAAATCAACTGTAGCTGAAAACAGTTCTGTGAACCCAGGGTTAGTGTAAAGCTCTTGGTGTAACTTATTTTACTCTAGATGGAGAAATAGTGTGAAAGTGTACTGTGGTTATAAAGTACACAAACCACCCTTTGCCGAGTGAAGGAAATTTTGAGTTGACATTTAATGGTAAGTAGTTTGTTACTTAAATGTATGCATGTATATTAAAAATAATGTCTCTTTTAAGATACATGGTTTCACCCTCACAAGAATAAGTAACTACTAAAAATGATTATAATCTACATACTTAATAAAAGGAAATATATCTGTGAAATTGGATATCAAGCGACATCTCGATGCATATCAAGCAACTAGAAACTAGATAGCAATGCCCAAAGTATTGTGACTAAACGTGAGGTAAAAAGTGTTCCTTCTCATTTGTGATTGGTTCTAATGTCTGGGAAATTTGTTCAAGTTGTTATTGTCAATAAGGGTAAAAAGGTCCTTCAATGAAAGACGATTTTAACTTCACCATCAACTCAGTCTTTTGAATTATGTGTACAAACTATTTGGAAATGTAAATAGAGGTTGATCAATTCCCAAATCCTTAGTTCTAGGGTAATAAAGGCCTCTTTTTAATACATCAATTTGAAAATCTGAATTATACACATCAATTTGAAAACTTCCCACCTAAAGGGGGCTTTCCGCTTTTCTGCTGGAAAAAAAGGTTTTTTGGGAATTTTTTTTGAGGAAAGTATAAAACGGATTGAGACAATTTTTTTTACATCCATTCAATAAAAAAATCACTTTTTGGGTATTTTCTAAATAGGGATGATTTCGAAGATTTTTAAAAAACTAAAAAAATGCTCATCTTGATTTTTCATGGCGAGCAATTTGGTACCTGCCAAATATTTTTAGCATTTTTCTACGTACTTTAGCGAGGTATGTAGATTATATAAAGATACAGGTATGTAGGTTACATTTAGTTTTTATTTATTTTTAAACCAAAATGGCGGCCGTCGATCCTTGTTCCAATGCATCTACTTCCGGCAGACATGTCTCATGTTAATGAGAATTTTCTCGACGCTATTCATCTGAAATCAAAAAATGAAACATTTTTATAAAATATAGGGTTGTTGTTAGTGATAATTATAGGGGTTTTTTTAAATTCAAATTTTACGCGATTTGGTGCAACTTTTGAAAAAAAAGTTCGATTTTCACTTTAAATTTCTACCTTTAAATTGTTATTAAAAAATCGAATTTTTGCAATATCAAAAAAATCAATGTTGATCACTAATGGCATCGTTTGTGAACATTTTAAAAGAAAAATCATTAAAATCGGTTAATTAGTGTCCGAGAAAAATCTCATTCCAGTTTGAAAAACGTTGTTTTGAGAAAAATGCGTTTGAAGTTTTTTTACGTTTTTTTGTCATATGATTATGAAATTTTTTTACTTACAGTTCGTCATCAATTCGCGGCCCGTACAGGACACCTCCTCTGTCTTGTAGACCTCATTTTGGCTTCACGTCAGATAGCGTCACACATTTTTTCCACTGAATCCGTATTTCGCCGAATACGGATAATAAGGACAGGCCGTAATGTTGTCAATTCGCCTATTACCTTGATGGTCAGTGTTCCTGTACCTCTTCCCCGAGTACCTTGTTTGTTTTCTTCGCATTCACGGAGCCTGGTTCCCATGCGTTTTTTCTCCACGTGACCGCGCATTCCTTTTTCATTACTTTCGGATCGTTGTACGGGGTCCAAATCCAAAGTCGCCTTGGAGGTCTTACTGTCCCCGTCGCCAATATACTGAGCATATTTTACATTATGCTTTTCTTCGGATCGTTGAAACACTTCTTTACACTGTCCACCTCCATTTTCCCTGCGTGACTCTTTTCAAGCGCCGGGACCGTCGTCGCTAATCTGGCTGTAACTCCGAAATCTAATATACGGATCACTTTAAAATTTCAGGACAATAAATTTGAATGTATAACGTGATTTCAGTAAAAAAAAAAACGATTTTTTGAAACCGAAAAGCGGGAAAGCCCCTTAATATTGCCCTTCTATTAATTAATATTGAAAATCGGAAAGATACACCAATTTTATTTTCAAGGGGGACACTAAAACGAATATTGGCAGCCTTCATGGTTTAATTCCTGGGAGATGTTATCTTTAAAACATTAAATAGGAAGAGGGGTTAAGTGGCACATCTCTTTAAAGCCCGTTTAATTCTCTTTTTAACCTAATTTATAATTTTTGAGTAGTTTCCAGAAGTTACGTTCCACATAATATCTTTGATTTACGTTTTAGTAGATAAATTTGGGTATACTGTGACAGTAGTTCCAACCATTTATTTGGTGGTTATTTTACTTTTACAAAAATAACTTAGTGTGCGAGGAAAGAATTTTCAAAAATAAAACGGATAGGATCTACTTACTCACTATGCTTTGACCTTTGTTTTTTTAATCGCATGCTGCTGTAATTCGCCTTTTGAGGTTATCACTAACAGTAGACTGTGTTGCATAAACAACGGATTTAAGATGTCCCCAAAGAAGGAAGTCTAAGGGAGTTAAATCCGTGACCTCAATGGCCATTCAATTGCTCCCCTTCTGTCAATCCATCTATCCGGGAATCTCTTGTTTAAGTACTTGTCGGACGGAACGAAAATAATAAGCAGATTTTCCTGTAAAACTAAAGTACCTGCTGCATTAAGTTTAGTCTATAGCTCGTGAGTTATAAGAGGATCTATAGTCCCTTCAAGCATATTAAGATATGGATCGCCCACAAGTTTTCTTTAAAATGTTCTTCTTGAAAATAAAATTGATGTGTCTCAGATTTTCAATATTATTTAGTGGAAGGGTGATATTAAAGGTGGGAAGTTTTCAAATTGACACCGTGTATTTGATCAAAACACAGCCATTATAATAAGAAAGAGTTAAAACTCTTTAAGATAACATACTAAATATCACAAATGCATCGCAGTTCAAGTTTTTAAAAAGTAACTTTTTTTACAAGGATTTAAAAATAAAATTACAAATCTAAAAAGAAAACTAATCAACAACTATATCTAAAGTTCCTATTCTATACTGTTTCGAATTAGTATTCCTTACTAACACTTTATTTCTAGATTTCAGTAATAACAACGATGGTAGAGCTCTAAATGATATATATCCTATTGCCTTACTTTGCCCTAATAAAAAACAGAAGTCCCCACTTTTCACAAACCCTATAACCTGCCTTGAACACGAATGTCTCAAAGTTGTTGCTTCAGGAAGCCACAGTTTTCTCATCGTCGTTGTGTAATTTTTTAATATATCCTTGTCTATTGGAATTACCTAAAAAAGTAAATAATAATGGGTAAATGTAACGTCAGTATTACTGTTTCCGCATTAATTCACGTTCAAGAAAGTTAGAAAAGGATAGAATGATTCAGTTTTGAACATTTATAATAGGTAATATTTCAATCATACACATATTATAAACATAACATTTATTATATGTATACTTAAATAAAGAGCTTATTTCAAAAGGATATTTTGAAATAGGCTCGTCATTATATTACCTATTACTGCTATAAATAATACTCAATATTTATACTACACCTATTATTATTAATAATTATATCTTGGGGAATTTGGTGACCTTCTTCTCTGTTAGATTTTTGGTTAGTTGGATTAGGTCCAGGAATAAATAACAAACTATTCGATATTTGCCAATGTTTCGGAGCTTTATTTCTCCTTCATCAGGGCTCAATCAATGTCAACATGACAACAATAACAACATTGATTGAGCCCTGATGAAGGAGAAATAAAGCTCCTGAAGCGAAAAATCGAATAGTTTGTTATTTATTCCTGGACCTAATCCAACTAACCAAAAACTAATTATTAATTAATGTGACTTTACCTTTCCGCTTCTCTTTCCGCGTTTTCTACGTCTTCGCAGTCTGTTTAATAGATTTTTGTGGT
The DNA here is from genome assembly GCA_029963805.1 of Aromia moschata. Taxonomy (NCBI): domain Eukaryota; kingdom Metazoa; phylum Arthropoda; class Insecta; order Coleoptera; family Cerambycidae; genus Aromia; species Aromia moschata. The sequence continues at coordinate 14,539 of JAPWTK010001523.1, forward strand.
TTTTCCTCATTTCTTTCCTTAATGTCTCATTTTTGTCTGTATAATTATGTTCAATAGGACATTTTTTTAAATCATCCTCTTGAGGTAAGCTAATTATTGCAAACTTCTTACATAATCCTTTATCAGAAAATTGTATGGAAACTGGTATTAAATAATTATCCAGGCAAATAGGCGACTCCTTGCATTTGGAATTAGAAGTAAGTAGTTCCTAAGTTGAAAGAAAATTAACATCTTATAAGTATTATAAGCAAGACAAATTACTGAAAAAAAAAAATTTAATAATAACCAGGGACCGTATCACTTAAACTGTGATACAGTTTGAAATAGATGTGGAACTGTGATAAGTATTTATATATGGGTCATTCTCTGTCAACCGGACCCCCCCCCCCCCTCCTCCCCTGTCCATTTCAGGTTTTGAGTAAAAGTGTTCTGTAGGGGCTTAAAATTTTCATTGAAATGTCTACTTTTGAATGCTATGTGTCCCCATTTTAAATTCAAGAGCGGCTGTCGCAATATGGCGGCTTAAACGAGAACACGACCTAAAAAAATTAATAAATCCAGAGATTAATAGTTTGTAAAAATAAGTTATTCGTGCGTAAAAAATGATCTGTAGGGGCTTAACATTTTTCTTAAAGTATGGAGACATCAAAAAAAACGTCATCAAAGTTGGCCGAGAAAAAAAAGACGTATTTCTATTCTTGATCGAATTTATAACCTTATTTACTTGTCAAGACTGTCAAATCATATGACAGCCATTGTTTATTTTACAAATTGTGACAGTCACTTGTCAAAAGTTTGACATAACCCGAAAAGCTTAGACATGACCGCTATTTCCATCTCTCTCGTTCATAGCCAGAGTTGATGACGTTTTTTTTGGATGTCTATATTTACTTTATAATGACATGAGTCCTATTTAAAAACTCAAGATGGCGATTCCAATATGGCGGCTTAAATGAGCAAATTCCCCAAAAAATGACACAAAGATAATTTAATTTAAAATTGAATTATCAGGTCGTAAATTTATTCTCTAGGGCCTTACAATATTTGTGGGTCTCTCAAAAAGTTCAAGATGACGCACAGTGGGAAAGTTTTTTTGGACAAAAATCTGCCGACAGTTGCAAATCTTAATGACAATCAAAGTTCCAACAATCCCAATAATCCTAACCAAACGACTCTAAACGAATCAAATTTAACACATATTTAGATAAAATAGACATAAAGTAGACGCTTCAAGAAAAATCTTGGATCCCTACAGAACATTTGTACATCCTAAATAGTAATTTTTCTTAAGGATTCATCTCTTAATTTGGTCGTTTTTTTGGTAAATTTTCCTGTTTATTCCGCTCATATTGGAGCCACAATCTTGAATTTTTAAATAAAACTAATGTCATTCAAAAGTGACACAGAACACTTTTACTCAAAAACCTGAAATGGACAGGTGGGGGGTCCGGTTGACATGACCCGGTTGATAATGACCCATATGTAAAAAAAAAAAATAATGAACAATTCGAATAAAACATGAATGGATCTCAAACATATTTTTTTTAATGCATTACAATATAAATTTAACTATTAAAATAATACTTAATGGTGTCTCATAAAAATTGGCTATAAAAATCTTGCATGTAATGAAACCTCTTGTCTAATATAAATATGAACCCTCTGATAAAAGGTAGATTTTTCTATTTTTAGAAATGGCCACAAAAAGAACCATTAGTGTTTATCTTTTAGCACATTTCCAATTTACTACCAATAGATTCAGACCATCAAAAAAATGTAAAATACAGAATATATGTTGCCTATATTTTGTGGACATTTTCAGAGTTTCCATTCTATAAATTCACCACACTAACCTGAATGTTTTGAGAATTTTTTTATCTCGTAACACATGAAAGTCTTCTACAGTACTGTTGTTCTCGTTCCACTCACTTAAAAGTAGTTTCCAGTTCCAAGCAAGTGGACTGGTAATCCCATATTTATTATAATTTGTTCGTTTGTTGGGTGGAAGTTTGAAAAACGTTTCTTTGTACATCTCCGAAACAACATTTTCTTCCTCCATTCCTGCTTGGGTGTCTGGGTAGAGAATTTCCTGGTCCATGTAAAAGGCAATGGAATTTGATTCTCTTAAACCACCTGGTCTTGCTCCACATTATCAGAGACCCACATTGTCTGTGCCCATTCTGATGGCATAATTATGTCCCAACCACTGCCGTAACCTATAAAACATTTAACTGAAAGAGTGAAAACCCAGGAATACTTTTAAACTAAATTAAGCTATTCATTTTAGAGGGTTATGTATTGTTATATTAAAAACGGGGAGAATAAGGATTAGAAATCGGCATAATTAACAAGGTCCATTCTTAACACAATTAACTAATCATAGTCATTACAAGATTGAAAAAAATAAATACAGGGTGGCCGGAAATTAGTGTACAACGTAATACCAGAAATTCCTGGACCAAAATACAATTTAGGCCATCTTGCATATATAGCCTAAGTTGCTTCGTTTAGCTGTTAGAGGGCCTCAGAGTTCCAAAAAATTTTAGTTTTTTCTTTAATAACTCTAAAACGCGGATAGTGACTTTCATGATATGATATGATAATTTTTAGGATATTACTTTAGGCTTACAATTGACGTTTTTTAGTGTTATACAAGTAGCTTTCGAAAATACAGAAATACCTGATAATGAATATCAGGTGTAGTTTTATATTTTGTTATTGGGGGAATAATGGCTACCGATTTGTTTTTTTATTAAATAGCCTACTCAGTTTGAAAGCTTTTTTACCTCATTATAAAAGGTTGATTCAAAATCGACCAAAACCATTCAAAAGTGCTAAATATCACCCTTAAAAAATATTTTAAAGGAGGGCTAAGAAAATAGGATGGTCATTGTATTTTGATAACAATTTAATGCATCTTGTCATAACGTATATATTTTCAAGTTATCAAAAGAAACCAAAAACCAAGTTGCAGGGTTAATTTCAGTTTTTTTAGTGTTTAGAAAAAAATACTATTAATTTCAAAAGGTGTATACAAAACCTGGAAAACCCCCTGTATATTCTTCATTATTTTAAATAGTATATTATGTTGTTCTGATTTCAGTAACATAACATACTTTATGTTTTTATGACAGTCTACTATGGGAAATGGATACTAAAGAATGTACACTATAAAATATATGTTCTCTTTACTATGAATATATTTTATTTAATTTAAAAAAAATAGACATTTATTAGGTATAATTAGTGTTCTACATGCTTTTCTTCAATACACTTTCTTCGTTTTTTTTTTATTTCAAGGCACACTTCATGCCATGAATATTTCTGCATTGTTTCAAATAAATTGGAAACCACTAGATAATATATGAAATATGCTACATTATTGAAATCAGAACAACATATGCTAATCAGCTAATGAAAAATATACAGGGTATTCCTTTAAAAAAAAAAAACAGAGGTTTTGTATATATCTTTTTAAAATTAAGTCACTTGTTTTTTTCTGAAGACAAAAAAAAACCTTAAATGACCACATTGTACTTACTAAAATTAATTTATCACAAAATACAATTTTTGAAAACTGGTACACTCGACATCCATATCCGAACTCCACATATCCGAACTCACCATATTTCAACTTTTTTTCTTACAATATTTCCGAACTTGGTACTTCCACACAACTGAACTTATCGCTGTCGAATGTCAAATATCGTTATCGAATGACCAATGAGCCAGAAAAACCCTTTGCGCATGCGCCTGCAGTTAGGGTTATCTCGAGGTGACGAGAGTTCGGATCTGTGGATGTTGAGTGTAATTAATTAGTAAAATTAGTTACCTATATAAAACCTATAAGTCACCTATATAAAACTAATTAATTAATTAGTCCAATTTATGAAAAAAAAAGGAAAAACGGTAATAATTGATTCATACTTCTATATCAGTATTATAAGGTTCTGTTAGTTTTATGCATCTAACATACCATATTCTACGGTATAAACAGCAAAACACCCATGTCAAGCAAATGGCGCATGAAAGGGGGTTAAAAACTTAACGTAATATGTGTTTGAATATAATATTATACTGAGACACATTTTCAGTGTCAATCAAACACCTTATATAAATAATCATATTTTAACTATATAAGTACATATTAGTCATTTGATAAGTCATATGATAATCATAATTACTCAAGAGTAATTAGTAACAAAATGGAGAGTAACCAGTACAATTACTATCTCTAAACTCATTACTCTCATTTTGTGTGTTGTTAATGCACATTGACATCATAACTAAACTAGATAAAAAAACTGAATGGTTCAGCTTTATTACCAATATTCTGTCGAGTTTTCTTTCCTGGCCTTTGTATAAGTAAAATAGGGATGGGTACTGCTTTTCTTCTAAATCTGAACCTGGTACCAACAAATTCCACGTAGCTCATTTATTTGAGCATTCGGTATTCTACTTTCTTTAACAATAGTTCTAACAGTGGATTCCCATATAGGCCCATCTGACTGTCCTCTGGTAATGCGTATGCGCAACATGAGGTTTCTGTAATATCTGAGACTGCTTTAGTTAGTTTCTTTGGTAAATAAAATCTGGGATCCAATACTGTTAGTGAGAAAATCATGTGGGGGAAAGTTCAGCAGGAGAAGACACATTTTTTAAGTTTTTCCAATGTTGTCTCTGTGACTGTAACTGCACAATATACTCACTCTTTTTTTTTTTTATCCATTCCACCTTTCTTCGACGCTCTCTGGCATTCGAAAGCAATTGTATAGAATAGAAGTTGATAATGAACCTGTTAATCTAAACCTGCATAATTCAAATTTCATTTCTTTAACTACAATACTGCCATTATCAGTTGCATAGCATAGGGTACTATTTGTGTCTGTTTCCATGTTATTTAATTTCAGATTAAAACTAGTCACTAAGGTATCTAAAATTTCACAGTAATAAGCCGGATGTATCCAAACCCATAGGACATGCTTGTTTTCAACTGTTGATGGCTTCCAGTGAAAATACACACTACCTATAGCTTTCTTATTTTTGTTATTTTGAAAAGAGTTATGCTTCCTTCTCTACAGCCTTTACTGTAACATTTTGAGGCTATAGTTAAACCTGTTGCAGGATCACATATTTCTTTGAAGTTTTGAATTATGGTACTATAATCTCCTCTTATTTCCACACAGTTATAATAAGAAATATCTTGTAATAGGCAATGATTAACGGAAGCTCTATAACACGCTCTAAATGCCCTATCACAAGGGCGTTCAGGTAATTTGTAACCCCATTTATTAACCATATGAAATCTTTTAGCATGCCATATATGGGTGTTTAACCACTTGTGGTTTCTTTGTCTTCTCATATATTCACTTATTAAATTGTAAGGCCTACGTCTGTATTTACGAGATGGCCGTTTCTGTTTAGGCGGTAATCCTGATTTTTTCATTTGATTTGTGTGAATTTCCCAAGGCGTCTAGGCAATCTTTTAACATTATGGGACATAGCTCTTCGTCTCATATGTTTAGGCAATCTCTGAAAGGCTAGCTTTGTACCTGAATTAGAGGAAAGTGCTTTTCTCATCATTTCTATTTCTTTTCCTCGAGCAGCAGAAAAATTTGGATATTGTCACAGAAGACGGAAGTTCAGTCCCCTCGTCAGTAGATGAGCTTGGTGCTTGTTTTCCAGACATTTTTGTTCACTGGATATTAGTTTTAAAACTATGTAAACAAATATTTTTAAATATAAAACGTGAAAAAAGTTAGGTTAAAATTCTTTTCAGTTTCACACACAGAATTCGTCTATGCACAGAATAGAGAATTAAACACATACCTAACGTATTCTTTCTCTGGCGGGTGTAGCTCAGAATAGATCGCTCTAATACTATGTACTTGATAATTTGATATATTTTTTTGGTGCCTATTTTTACAGGGGCGAAGTTCGCCCTCACGAGGTGACCCTCGGCGCTCTTCCACTTAACCCCCGACACTCACATAGTAACACCCATGTCCTAATAGAGTTGCCAAGTCTATTAGGCGGGACTCGGAACCCAATGACAGAGGTTCAACAGCTGGCTCAGATTGCCACCTCTGGTACCACCGCTAGATGCCACTGTCCGACAAATTTTCACAGAGCAGATATGGTTACCCATCCAACACGCAACCCGATCGAGCGTTACTGCACTCCAATTATCGAAGTTTGGCATTCAGACGAATTACCATATGTTGCTCTTATTTAGGGCTAATTACCCACTTATTTTATTTAGGGCTAATAACCCACCCTAAAAGTCTTGAAGCTACAAGTTATTTTTCTTTGGTCTGCTCATTAATTCACCTCATTTAGGTTATTTTTTATGTTTTAGCATTAATGGTGGGTTCATGCAGAAATTTTTAGTAATAAGAATAAGAATAGTAATAAGCATAAAAGTTAAACCTTCGTTTTATAATGACCCAGTTCATGCAGCAAATCCTTATTTTTAAAATTATTACTAAAAATTATGTTTACTGCATGAACTGGGTCATTATAAAACGAAGGTTTAACTTCCTTTATGTTTATTACTATTCTTATTCTTATTACTAAAAATTTCTGCATGAACCCACCATAAGTAACTAATAACTAATTTAGTGATTGATTACTGATTAGTTTTTTAATAGAAGTTCTTCAATCGCAAAGAGTACAGTGTAATGAATGGGGAAGTAACCACACAGATAATACCAACTATTTCGGTTATTAATTTATCGATTAATTTAAAACTAAATGCATTGGTTGCGTTCATCAGTGATCCCCTGAGCGATCAGTGATCATAACATTTCTTACCACTTGAATGCCGCAATTCACAATTCTGACTGGTACGTCGGAAACGCTCACTTATCAGCAGACATTTTATATTTTATGTACAAAGAAAATTTCAATCAAAAAATCAATTTGCATTGATATGATCGCTCTGTGTGATGAACGCGTCGATTGTTGATAATGAAATGATAAAACCATATTTGGCGTATTATTTCACTTTTAATGAGCACAAAGTGAAAAAACAGAGATCTCGCTATTACTCATTTAGTTTGGTTCAAAACACGTAGTCAGAATCAGTTTAGTACAAACATATTGTTACGAATTTCTCTTCAAATGATTCACTTCTTCAATTCCAACACGTTTATTTAACAATCTACAACTCGTGGGTCTTAACCATGTAACATTCAAAACATAACTAACTAACTCTCCTAGCAACCACACCATATTTATAGATTTTACATTTCTAGAAAATTCATTTGACATCTAGAATATTTAATATGACATTCCATACAATTCTTTACTAACAGCTAGTGTATAATCTAAATAGACTTAATATATAAACTATAAAACTTAATAAATGTCAGCTGTCACAAATGTCACTTTTACAAATGTCACATTGCTCCCTCTTTAAGGTTATTCGTCCCGAATAACACTGTCTTCAGTCCTAGGCGGTGGATCCTCGACGACGAACCAATTGGGTGGGTTATGTCCTGTGTACTTCGCGAGCCTTTCCAGATGGACCACCTTCGCCTTGCTTCTTGGAGACAGCTGGATGCGGTAGACCAGGTCGTTGATTTTCTTTATTATGTGTACGGGCCTTCCCAGTTGCTCTGAAGCTTTGGACTTTTTCCTTTTGTCCTTTTTGGGGCGTACAACCATACTGCGTCACCAGGCTTAAAGGCAGTCTCTGTTGATGTAGTGTCGAGACGCTGCTTCATTTTGTCGCTGTGAATTTTCAGCTTCTCCCTGGCAAATCGGTGGATCCGGTCCATTCTCTCTCGCAAGTCCTCCACAAATTCTGGCAGAGATCGCTCTTCGGTTTCTTCTAGTGGACGGCCAAGCATGAGGTCAGTAGGCAGCTTCATCTCTCTTCCAGAGGTCAGCATAGATGGAGTGTAGGTGGTTGATTCATGCTGGGAACTTCGATATGACAGCAAGAATAGAGGCACCAATTTGTCCCAGTCCCTTTGATTTTCACACACGAATTTAGACAGGTAATGGCATATGGTTCTGTTGTGGCGTTCAACCATGCCATTTGACTGAGGATGAAGTGCAGCAGTTCTGGTTTTCTTGATGCCCAGTATTTTCATTACCTCTTGCCACAGCTCTGATTCGAAGTTTCTTCCTTGATCGGAATGCAGCTCGAGGGTACTCCATGCCTAGCTATGACATTCTCGATGAATGCTTCGGCTACAGTTTCTGCTTCTTGATTGGGGAGGGGTACTGCTTCAGGCCATTTCGAGAAATAATCCATTACCACCATCAAGTACTTGTTCCCACGGTCGGTTACAGGTAATGGTCCAAGAATGTCCACTGCTACCCTCTCGAATGGTGCTCCGGATAAGTACTGCACCATTTTACCACGGCTTCTTGTTTTTGGTCCTTTTTTGGCAGAGCACAGATCACATCTCTTGCACCATTCTTCGACGTCTCGGCGACAGTTTACCCAATAAAATCGGTCCCTTACTCAGCCAAAGTCCTGGTTACTCCAAAATGTCCTCCGGGTGGACTGCTGTGAAGCTCTTCTAGCACTTGGTGGATTCTTGCTTTAGGCAAGACCAACTGGTAGACTGCGGATACTCCATCGGGGCTCTCCCACTTCCGATGCAGTAGGCCATCGCGAAGACAAAAGGGAATTCCATTGAGCCCAGTATCCCTTATAGTCGTACCATATCTGGAAACTTCCTGCCAAGTTGGTCGAACTCCATTCTTTACCCAGCTCCGGATTAATTTCAGGTCACTGTCTTTCTTCTGACTCTTCTTTAATTCCTCCGAGGACCATTCATCTTCAACCTCTATCGTTGTTGCCATTAACAATTCATTGCAGGTCTCGTATGAAGATTCTTTAGTCTCAATCTTCTGGCAGTAGCGGCATTTCTGTTCTAAACAAGGTCTTCTTGATAACGTGTCTGCATTACCATGGGTTTTCCACTCCGGTGCATTATTTTGAAATCATACTGTTGTAGTCTCTCCATCCATCTAGCAACTTGTCCTTCTGGGTTCTTAAAATTCATAATCCACTGCGGGGCGTTATGATCTGTCCTAATTAAAAGTGTCTTCCATAAAGGTAACTATGAAAATGCTCCAACGATTTGATGATGGCCAGTAATTCTTTTCTCGTGACACAGTAATTTCTTTCAGCCTTGCCTAGTGTCTTACTGAAATAGGCAATAACTTTTTCTTCTTCGTCTTGAACCTGGGATAAGACTGATCCAATTCCGTGTTGAGAGGCATCACAATCCAAAATAAACATTCCATCTTGTTTAGGGTATGCCAAAATTGGTGCTGTAGTTAGGCGCTTCTTCAGTTCTGTGAAAGCTTGCTGGCAGTCTGGAGTCCAATCAAAGGTAACATTATTTTCAGTGAGCCGATGTAGTGGCTTGGCAATTTTTCCGAAGTCCTTTACAAATTTCCTGTAGTAGGTACACAGTCCAAGAAAACTCCTTACTTGATGTTTGTCTCTTGGTTGGGGCCACTCTTTGATGCAGAAATCTTCCTGGGGTCAGTTTGAATTCCTTCGGCGGAAACTATGTGTCCCAGGAATTCTACTTGTTTTAAATAGGGAACATTTCTTTGGATTTAACTGTAAGTTGGCATTTCTGAATCTTCTGAAGATATCCTCCAAATTTTTAAGATGTTCATCAAATGACTTCCCCATTACAATGACGTCATCAAGGTATACCAAGCAAGTTTTCCACGTCATTCCTCTGAGTACTAACTCCATCAGTCTCTCGAAAGTGGCCGGTGCATTACAAAGACCAAATGGCATAACTTTAAATTGATAAAGTCCGGTACCAGCAGAGAATGCTGTTTTCTCTTTATCGTCGGGATGAAGTTCAACTTGCCAATAGCCACTCTTCAAGTCCAACGTTGAGAACCATTTTGACTCTGAAAGAGTGTTCAGGGTATCGTCGATTCGAGGTAGAGGATAACTGTCTTTCCTAGTAACATTGTTCAGCTTCCGATAGTCCACGCAGAATCTCGTTGTGCCATCTTTCTTCGTAACTAAAACAACGGGTGAAGACCATGGGCTCGATGATTCCTCGATGACACCTTCTTTCAGCATTTTATCGATCATTCCGGTAATTTCATTCTGTTTAGCGAATGGTAGTCTTCTTGGAGCTTGCTTTATCGGTGGGTTATTGCCGGTGTCTATGCGATGTTGAACCAGGCTTGTTCTGCCGGTGATGTTTCCATTGGCAAATACATCTTGATATCTGTCGAGGAACTGTCTAGCTTTTCTTAACTTCTTCCGGTTCCAGATGAGCAGCATTTTTAAGCAAAGGTTCTGCAATAGTTGGATCACGTACTCTTGCTTGATTCGTCCGTGCTTGGTTGACTTCCTCGCATTTAACTATCTTTTCGACTGGTTCACAACGTCCCCAATACTTCATTCTTCTTAAGAATAATCTTTTTGTCTGATATGTTGGCAATCCTTACTGGAATTTGGTTATTAATTTGTACAAGGCTTCTTGCAACCAATAAGCCATCGTTCCTTTCGCTCTCTACTATTCCCGTACGCAGACCTTCACCATTTCCATCCAATTTTGCAACGATGATGTTCTCTGATCCTTGGGGAATTTGGATGTCCTCTTCGACGATGATCCTTCTTGATTGATTGTAGTCTTGAAATTTGGGGGCCATAACAATTTCTTCATTTTGAATTTGTATAATTCTGTTTTTAACATCCACGACAAAACCATGTTTACTCAATATCTCTAGTCCTAATATGCAGTCATCTCTGATATCAGCTGTTAAAACTCGATACATGATTTTCGAACCCAGTTGAATTTTTACATTTAGCTCGCCATGTACAGGAATCAGCTCTCCAGTAGCTGTTTCCAATTTCCCATGTCTGGATAATTCCTTTGATGATTTTGGCAGAATGTCAGGCCGCAGAATAGTTCTTGTAGCGCCGGTGTCAATGACAAAGGAGCACCATTTATCGTCCAAGTATCCATGGACTATCAGGCTTCGTTCGTCGCTACTTATTTTTGAGACAGAAATCTTGGGGCTTTGAGTATAAGTAGTCGACACGCGCCCCCTAGCATCGACTATTTGTCGTTTTCCGAATTTCTCGCTGGCGATCTGGAACGAGATCTTCGAATCTGGACTAGGGGACCGACTATTCCTTTGTTGTGAGGTCCTTTTGTCTTCTCTCCAGCTTCGTTGATTTGGGCTCCTAGATCTGGGTCTCTGCTCCGGTTGTCGGTCTGGTGAGTTAGCTCTTGACTGGGACCTAGATCTGGCTCTGCAAAAGCGTTGTAGATGCCCAATTCTCCCACAGTTATAGCAGCTTCTTGTCTCCTTTTGTGGTGCGTTTGTCTGTCTCATTCCATTTAATGTCTCCCGCATTATTTTCTCTATGGTTTCTTTAAGCGATTGGGACTCATCAAATGTAACTTGCCTTACTTTGGGTTTGTAGTTTCTCGAGGCTTCTTTAGCTGCTTTAAATTCCAGGGCAGCAATGAGTGCATCACTGATCGTGGCGTGTCTCCCAAGTCGCAAGCTTGCTGCATTTCGGTGTCTACTAGTCCATCAATAAAAGTTTGGATGCCAATTTGTTCTAGAAATTCTTTGGGCGCTTGAGGGTATGCCAAATGAATGAGGCGTTCGATGTCAGCTTCATATTCTTGAAGAGACTCGTTGCTTCTTTGCTGTCTACTCTTGATCTGGGACTGGTAAACTTGACGGAGATATTTGTGTCCATACCTTATTTCTAACGCGCCTACAATCCTGTCGTAATCGTTTTGCTGCTCTTCCGGGATGCTCTGTAAAATTTCTAAAGCCTGACCTCTGAGAGATATGACTAGCGAAGTAGCCATTTCTTGTGGAGTCCATCCGTTGGCCTTGCGGCAGCCTCAAACTGTCTGCGATACATGGACCATGATGACTGTCCATCGTACGTAGGAGGCTTAAGCATTTTGTGTACTGACCTTTCAGTATGCATAAGGCTTGAATGTTGTAACGGAGTATCTGGTGAGGTCGAACCATCTCCTAAGCCGGTTATCGACGTACGATGCAATTGGTGGCTCAGTCCTTCTATCCTTTCCAGTATTTCTTTTTGTACTTGCCGTCTGGTGTCTTCTAATTTTCTCTCGATTTCTTCTTTATTCTCCTGAAATTCCTTCTCGATTCTATTGAATTTTAGGCCTACCTGGTCAATCTGTTGTTCCACGCCGTCGATTCTTCCAGAAAATTCATTCAACCTGGTGTTTATTACTTTTTGGGACTCACAGATTTCCTTGATGTCGCCTCTCAGCTTCTTCTCGGTCCTCTTGTCGTCGCTTTTCGTCTCGCCTTTCTGCCTCCTCACGGTCCTCTTGTCGTCGCCTTTCTGCCTCCTCACGGTCCTCTTGTCGTCGTCGTTCTGCCTCCTCACGGTCCTCCTGCCGTCGTCGTTCGTCCTCCTCTCGTCGCTTTTCCTCTCGCCTTTCTGCCTCTTCACGGTCCTCTTGTCGTCGTCGTTCGTCCTCCTGTCGCCGCTTTTCCTCTCGCCTTTCTGCCTCTTCACGGTCCTCCTGTCGTCGTCGTTCGTCCTCCTCTCGTCGCTTTTCGTCTTCTTGCCGTCGTTTTTCTTCTCCTTGTTGCAAAAATTTTAGTATTTCACTCACATCCATGATTGTCGTTTCTTCGTCGTATCTTGTTGACCTCGTATTCACCATATACAATTTTCTTCTTCAAATTCTTCGATATCCCACCGCTGTCACCAAAATGTTACGAATTTCTCTTCAAATGATTCACTTCTTCAATTCCAACACGTTTATTTAACAATCTACAACTCGTGGGTCTTAACCATGTAACATTCAAAACATAACTAACTAACTCTCTACTTAGCAACCACACCATATTTATAGATTTTACATTTCTAGAAAATTCATTTGACATCTAGAATATTTAATATGACATTCCATACAATTCTTTACTAACAGCTAGTGTATAATCTAAATAGACTTAATAAATAAACTATAAAACTTAATAAATGTCAGCTGTCACAAATGTCACTTTTACAAATGTCCCAACATGTTCAGGGTCAGTGTTTAAATAGTCATACATATATTCAAAATCGGCCTTTGATAGTAATTGACCAGCGTCCGTCATTAGGACGGACAGTCCGTCATTCAGAAAGCTTGTCCGTCTTCAAAGAGGAGTCCGCCAAACTGTCCGTCATTGAAAGTGTTTTTATTAAAAATGTCCTTAATTACGTCTTCTAGGCTAATCTGACGACGTATCGTTGACGTGATTAAATATTAGTATTTCAAAAAAGGCATCAAATTCCAAAAAAGTATTCGTGTGAAAGTTTATATTTTTATGTAAATGTATTTCTCATTGAAATTCTGAAGTGCCAGGAAAACGCGTGACCTTGAGTTTTAAAAATTTTCGCGGCGCTATTTGGCGCGCCTCTTGGCGCGAGAGATTGGGAGCATTCAGGGGACGTTCAGCCGCTGACCGCTATGTGTTAGTAGTTAGCCTTTCTGACAGTCAGCGGCTTAACACTCCCTGAATCGTTTGTATGAGTTTCGCAAAGATCTAAAAAACGTAATATGTTCTATGGCATAGATAATCTTTCATGAATCATGGATTCATAATTCCCTGCCGTGTTCTGTGCTTAAAGACACGTAAAGGACAAAGGTTCGTTACTTTTCCATAACTTTTGTTTAAAAGTAGGTTAAAAATCAGTTGCTCACAGCACAGATAAAACGACAGGAGAATCATGATATAATTATTGTCAAGTCAGCATCTCAGCTATAATATTTTAGGCTTAGTAAATTGGTCAGCCGCTGAGATAAAAAAAGTGTCAGCCACGTCCATTCAGGGGAAGTAGCTAAGTTAGCTACTCAGCCGCTGACAAGTCCCTCAATGCGCCCATTAGCT
>JAPWTK010001524.1:0-28418 GCA_029963805.1 Aromia moschata
TTATAAAAGTACCGGAACAGCTGAATAACTCGATATGAGTGAGTTTTCGAGGAAAATTGGTAAAACAAAAGTTTCCTTGAGATTTTTTCCTGGCTATCCAATTGTGACATCGCCTTTGACCTTGACTATGACCTTGAAGGTCATTTCAAGGACAACTTGAAAATCTAAATAGAAGTGCATAGTTTTCATTTACGCCGGAAATGGAAAGAGCAGAAACTTTGACGTTCAGATATGAGCTTGTGTATACAAATACTTTGATCCTTAAAGGTCAAAATATGAAAAAGCACAGAAACTTTCTGGCGATCTAATGGTAATATCACCTTTGACCTTGAATATGGCTTTGAAGGTCATTTGGTAGTCAACTTCAAAATTTTAAATGGAAGTACATAGTCGTAAAGTTCAATTTGAAAATCTTAAATAGAAGTGCATAGTTTTTATTTACGCCGGAAATGGAAAGAGCAGAAAATTTGACGTTCAGATATGAGCTTGTGTATACAAACACTTTGATCCTTAAAGGTCAAAATATGAAAAAGCACAGAAACTTTCTGGCGATCTAATGGTGGTATCACCTTTGACCTTGAATATGACTTTGAAGGTCATTTTATGGTCAACTTCAAAATCTAAATGGAAGTATATAGTCGTGATGCTAAGAATGGAAGGAACGGAAAATGTTACGTTCAAATATGACCTTGAGCATAATAAAACTTTGAAAAATCATTATAGCCATAATTCCAGGATTTTTCTCTTACTGCAAAAAAATCTTAAATCTAGTTTATAACAACCTAACAAAGTGATTTTTACTTTTATTCGAACTCTGCTACCTGATTTTGACCATCGTTTAGCTTAAATAATCATTAATAACCAAAAATTAGCAATAGCAATAATTAAATCTCCATAGATTACCAATAATAAGTCAAAGTTATTACTAATCTATTGACTATTTCTAAAGTAAGAATTCTGAACGTAAAATTTTCCCATCTTTATATTTCTGGAAATGACCTTCAAGGTCATAGTCAAAGTCAAAGGCGATGTCACCATTAGATAGCCAGGTAAAAATACTAAAACTTTTTGTATGTATGCATGTATGTATAAGACCCTGAAGGGCTTGGAACACTTTCTCCAAGCACAATGCACCAAAAGCCCTTCCCATCTCTGGTTGACAATAATGTTGCCTACATCTGTTGTACGTCGTTTTTCATGTATGTGTATTTTTAAGTAATGTATTAACAGGTAATATGTTTTATGCATAGTTTTTTTATATCAGCATGTTATCAGGTTATAAAAATAATAATTATATTACTTATAAAATTGTCCTATAACTGGAGTGTTCTGTTGGGCAATAAATAAGTATTTAGTTATTTATTTGATTTATGGGATTTTTATATTTTAGATACAGGCAGCCATGGCAGATAATACTGATAATACAAAATAACAGTACGATTCGAAATGAAAACAAACCTCTTAAAAAAGTGTGGCTCTGATGAACATTCTATATTAATTTAACTGATTAAATAAAACCTTAATATAGACAAGCATTAATCTTAAAGAGTCCTATGTCCTTGAATATCAGGAACTCCTGACATTTCGTGCTTAACGTGTTCCACCAACAACACAATGTAATAAAGGGGATATAAGCAATATAATAATCCATCAGTAATACATGATGCAGTTAGTGTTATTACTATCCTCGGCCAGTGTATATAAGTTTTCCTGTTTTATTCGGTTGGTGTAGAACACATTTATAGAGTCAGTAATAGTGAATTTCCGTTCATATCTTCTACTCGTAATATGATAATAAACGAATAACTTAATACATAATGCGGTAACTTAATGCGGAATATTTAAGGCAATTGTACGAAAAAAGATTTTTTTCGAATTATGCAATAGTCGTCGAATTAGGAAGACTAACAAAAAATTGAAACAAGTCGCTGTATCTGTAGGTTCCTACATAACATATGTAGGTACAGGGTGAACGATTTATCACTGGAAGTGAGTTTTTCGGAAACGGCTGAGAGAAAGTAATTTTTGTGAACGGTAAATCACCTTCACCCAAAATTAAGGAAAGAATAAAAAAATATGTTTTAACGACGCCTCAAAAAATTTGTTTTCAGCAACATATTTTTTTTTTGTTTTACCGTTACAAATATATATTAATTGTGTTTTTTTATTTAACATTTTTTTGTTTTTATTGAATACTGAAAAAAGTTATGGTCGATTTATTATTTAGTGCTCTATCTATTTTTCATAAGCTCCTAGCTGAATGAATATTACTTTTGCTTTTACTAAAAATTAAGACGGAAATAAAAATATTGCTTAATGATGGTAGGCATCGCGACGCTGAAATTTTTTAGCAAAATACCTACCTGTTTTTTTACATTTTCTTTATTTCAAAAGTTATTGACATATACATACTATATAAATAAATATGTTTTTATTTACAAACAAAAATATATGTCGTAAACCTAGAGTTTGATAGCTGAAATATAGTGTAATGTATAATAACAAATATCTTTAAATACCTCAGCAATAAATAATATAATTAAATATTTACAAATAAGTTAATAAAATAACAACAACAATCACAAAAATTAAGTATTTAATAAATCTTCAATTTGCACTATTGTTATTTAAGCACAACTTGTAACGTTTTTTTATTTTATTAGAAGTCACTATTCTGAAAATATTTCACCTAATTCAGCACAGGCAGCAGTAATTTTTTTGCTTCAAATCAAAACACAAATTGTTTACTGCACAGCCCATTTGTCTATTCGAATAAATAGTTAGAACGAGCCATCCAAAAAAAAAGGTCATCAAAGTTGGCCGAGTAAAAAAGACGTACTTATTTCTATTCTATCTTCATTTTATAACCTTATTTAATTGTCAAAGCTGTGACATTATATAATAGCCATTATTTACTTTACAATTGGGGACAGTCACCTGTCAAAAGTTTGACATAATCGAAAAGCTCGACATGAATTGAATATTTCTATCTCTCTCGTTCATAGCCAGATTTGATAACCCTTTTTTGGATGTCTCTTTATATGTACTCAAAGTTAAGCCAAAAACTGTTCTTCACACATACTTTCACATTTAAATCCTGGGAGTTTTGAAAGTTGAATACGATTTATTACTCAATTATTATTTGCACTAGAATATGTCCTCAATGGTGTGAAATTTTGAAGTGGACTATTCTAGTAGATTGATAATATTTTTCGGACATAAATTTTGAAATAATGAAAATTAAAAAAGTCAAAAAATCAAAAAAAACTTTTACGAACTATAAAGAAGGTTTATTGTTAAAAAATCGAAGCGTCGCGATGCTCAACATCGTATTCTATTAACATCGTTAGCGAGATATATTTTTTATTTGGGTCTAAAAGGCAGAAGCTTCTGGCTTTATTTTTCTAAACTTTAAGAAACTAAACTTAGTTTATTTTAGTTTATTTGCCTTTAGGAAAGTAAATTGATACACTCTTTACATGAATTATATTCATTTAGATAGTAGTATATGAAAGACAGATAGTGCACTCAACAATAAATATATAACAACAATAAATAATAAATATACAACAAACCCATAACTTTCTAAACATTCAAAATACAAAGAAATTTTAAACAGAAAAAAGAATTCATAATTAATATACCTTTGTAATGGTAAAGTAAAAATCTCGCTGAAAACAATTTTTTGAGGCGTCGCGACGCTTAGCGTCTTTATGACATATTTTTTATTTTTGCCTTAATTTTGAATGAAGGTAAATAAAAGTGATTTACCTTTCACAAAAATTAATTTCTCTCGGCCGTTTCCGAGAAAAACTCACTTCCTGTGATAAATCGATCAACCTATACATTGCTAAGTTACAATTGTTGCAAAATATCAAATTACATATTATAAAAACCGCTGCCTAATTTAATTCTAGATGTGTAGAGCATCTCCGAAAAGTCCTATTAATCTCTATGACCTATGTGAGCTTTATGGACTTATGGTATCATCCTTATGGACTATAGTGTCATATGGGTCATAAGATCCATATGATCCATATGATGATTACGACCTTTGTGACCTCTACGACCTATGTGAGCTTTATAATCAATATAACCTTTATGATCCATATGACCATTATGACTTATATGACCTTTGTGAAGAGCCTGTATGACCTTTACGATCTATGCCATACAGCTCATAATTGTTTTATTTAAAATTAAGATAGAAGTAAATATGACATTTGTTACAAGAGTTACTATTTTGTCTTTGTTTAGCCAGATTGACATCATAGTTTAGGATTACTGTAGTAATCCTTAGTAGCTCCGATTATGAAAAATTTGCAAACTTACGTCGTTTCTTCGAGTAAACGATATATAAGTAATCTAAAGAACCCCGCACAAACCTTATTGAAATTGGATCTCTGTCAAATTGGTTGAAAATTTAGTATAATGTAGTTCTTGACTTCCTGATTAAAAAGTTGTCATGGGTCCGAGCCTCTGCTATGAACAGTTTGCGATATGGATATAAATGAATAAAGATATGGACGAATGAAGAGCGATATGTTGCCTATTTGGCAATTTTCCACGTTTTTCCCTTCATGTTGGATCTATTGATGAACACGACTCAATCCAACTGCATACTAAAAAATCTGGACTATATTCACCCCTAGAATTCTAAAAAACTACTTACTAGAACCGCAGAACCCTAACCTTAAAGTCTGACCTCAGATCCCTAACCCTAATTGGTATCAAAGATACCAGATAAAATCAATCATGAAACAATTGTACAGTTTGTCAATGAGTGTTTCGGTTACGTATGGACAAACCCGGTCAATATCGTACAATAAATAACCGGGCACGGGTAGCCGAGTGGTTAAAGCACCGTCTTTCCAGTCGCGATACATCTGTGCGCGTTGTCTCGAGTCTTGGCCGAGGCAGAGGATTTTTAATTGTCTCGCTTTCTCTGTCAGGACTTGATATGCAACCACTAGTACACACTAGTATAGGTGTAGATGCATGGATGCCAATCCAACCGCACATGCCCTAGATTTGGTAATGTTCTGAGTTTTCTGGGTTTCCTCAGAACTGTAAAGCAAATGCGTTACCGAAATAATCTTAAGTCGCTCCCAGTGCCGTGGCAAATAATAATAATAGCCACCCGTTCCCCGCACAGATCCCTGGGAGGACCTCTGGGGTTACTCTTCGGAGTAATTATAGGGTGAGTATTATTATATATTACTTTGTATAATAAACAAAGAAATGGCGTCATTGTTAATTAAAGCTTGCAAAAAAATTCGATCGTTAATTACTCGAAGTTGTTAACAGTTAACTGACATGCCAAAATAGCTAAATTACATATTTAAGGACTTCAGTTCTATGCACGCAGTAAAATTCAAGTTAGTGAACGAAATCCGAACCTATTCATCTTCGCGGCTCACAGTCTTTAGTGATCATGATCACTAACAATTTTATTTTCAGATATGAAAGTTTCAATATTCTTTAACTCAGATACGCTCATTCTTCGCTACCCGCTGTCAAATTTGTCACATTGGCGAGATCTAATTAGATCGAAATCTGGATCTGTTGCTTTTGTCGTGCGAGTGACGAAGAACAAGGAATCTTTCTCGCTTCATCTGAGCTTAACGGTTTTACAATTGGAGTGCTTTGGAAAGTACATTTGGCAGTTACTGACCACCGAAATATGCCTGATTCTTAAAATGCCTTAGAGGGCGATACCATGAAGGTGATGCCACAGTAAAAAAACGGACGACGATGTTTCTGCTTTGAATTTTTAACAACTAAACCAAATGTAATTAAATCATAAACGAAAATTTCTAGTTTTGTTTCCTATTGGTTTATCTTGTATCAACTTTGCCTCTCTGTATAATTTGTTGGCTCAGTTTGAATAATCTTTTGTTATATAATTTTTATGTTCTTTGAATGTACCAATTTGACAGAAAAACAACCAAAAAGGGAAATTTTCGTAACGCTTACCTCTTTTGTGCCTCAGAGGGAATAAACCAGCACTTGGACGTATTTTAATTTAACACACAGTGGATGAGAGCATTAGGCATATGATGGCAGCCGACGAGAGAATTGCTACAACTACGGCTGCATTAGTGGTTATTACAGTTCGCAAAAAATTAGCTCCCCATGAATTCCATAACGCGTATTATTGCTCTCCAACATTCAATTATGGAAGTTTATCCCGCCTAATACTACATACGGTATTCGGCCAGTTTCCATACTGCTGCTGTGTGGGAATTACGAGAGGTTAATGTTCTTATGATTGCGTAAACGACGAAGGGTGCCCCCGACAAAATAAGTTTGGATCAAGCACTGAGTTGTCTGTCAATTGAAGGTATCTACATGTACAGGGTATCTCATTTTCGCTGATTTTCTAAGGTATCTCGGTTATTACAAGAATGGAAAGATTACTGTTTTTTCAAACCTTAGCTACTTTTTCGAGGGAAATTCACAGAGCCAATTAGATTTTTGATACTATTTCACTCTTTGAGATACAGCGGATTTTTGAAGTAGCCCTATCTAATCATCCCTGTAGCGACAACAATTTGATTAATTGTGATATTGTTAGAATTGTGTCTCAGATTTTTTAATGTAGGGAATTCAGTGGTGGCACTAGTTTTTTGCTATGAATAGTGGTTTTTGAATTATGGACAACACATACATTTTTTTAATGGAAACCATAGTTGACCAACACGCCTACGGAGACAGTGTTTTTTAAAAGAGTCGATTGACGATGAACGCTACGCAGCGGAAGGCCTTCATCTTCAAGAACCGATGAAAATGTCGATAGAATACGGGATGTTCTGCGTTCAGATCGTGGGTTGACGACGGGAATGATCGGGGATGAGTTAAATTTGAATCCACACCACTGGTCATCAGATTTTGACTAACAAACTGAGGATGAGAAAAATTTGCGCAAAAATGGTACCAAAAAACTTTAGCAGGTCAAAAGATATCAGGGAGAAAGGTGTCTTGACTTTTTGGAATCGATTGAAAATGATCTCCAGTTTATGGAACCTGTCATTACTGTTGATGAGACTTGGGTGTTTGCGTACGGTCCGGAAACCAAGCGCCAAAGCATGGAATGGTACAATTCCACAAGAGACTTGAAAGTTCTAACTATCAGATTCGCGCTTGAAAAATTAAATTTTCAATTACGCCTTAGTGGTCCATTGGCAACCTCCATACGGGGTTTTTTTAACACGAAGCGGCCACTGCTACATGTCCGGTATTGCGTTTATTCTTGAATGTTAATTCCTCTAACATCTGGGATCGCTCCACGGACAACTTGCTCTTAAAGAAACTCCAAAGAACATAGTCGCATGCAGGACATATCAACAGATCTAGCCGTCCAAACAAAAACACAGATACTGAGCACTTAATACAAGAATAATAATAATAATACTCACCCCTATAATTACTCCGAAGGCCCTTAGGTCCTCTCAGGACCTGTGCGGAAGGAGGCTATTATTATTATTTGCCATGGCGCACTGGGAGCGACTAAGATTATTTCGGTAACGCATTTGCTTTTACAGTTCTGAGGGCAAACCCAGAAGACTCAGAACATTACACACTACACACATTACATTAGAATACGTGCATCTCAAAATTTTCAAGTTGGCTCTGACCTGACGATTTGCCGTTTAGTTTTGATATGACGTCTACAACTTGTGGGATCCAAGATGTATAACTGTGTTATGCACACATATTTTATTACCATTTCATCAAATGAAAACTTAAAAAACAGAAAAAAACGTTGAAAATAATTCCATACTAAAATACATTCCAGCCATATTTATGTACGAGGGTGGTTTGATAAATCCGTGACTTTTAAAGGAAAACATTTTTTTTTCGGAAAAAAATCATTTGATTTTCTATAATCTCCTTTTAGCTCAATACATTTAGTTCAACGTGTTTCTAATTTTTTTATTCCTTCTAAATAATATGATTCCTCAAGGCCCTTAAAATAAGCGTTTGTTTCAGTGATGACCTCTTCATTCGACCGAATGCTCCTGTCGCCCTGCCATTTATTCAGGTTTGGAAACAGGAAATAGTCAGACAGGGCTAAATCTGGAGAATATGGTGGATGAGGTGGTCGTTCGTAGCCCAATTGATGAATTTTGCCATGGTGATTACACACGTATGCACCCGTGCATTGTCCTGATGAAAAAACACTTTCTTCTTCGCTAAATGCGGTCATTTCTGCTTCAAAACAGTATCAAATATGCCCAACAGCTGTGAATAACATTCTCCGGTGATCGTTTTACCCTTTAAAGGTAATCGATATGAATGACACAACGCAAATCCCAGAAAACTGTGGTCATGACTTTGTTGGCCGACAGACCCATCTTAGACTTCTTCGGTGCACTTTCACCTGTGGTTTCTACAGGTGAAAGTAAACACTATTCACTATTTCGCACACACTATTTCGATTGTTGCTTGATCTCTGGTGTGGTGTGATGGATCCATGTCTCATCAATGGTAACGAAACGGTGCAAAAATTCGTTTTGATTGCGGCTGAACATCCCCAAACACTCTTTTGAAGTGGTCACACGGTTGTGTTTATGGTCGATAGTGAGCATCGCGTTACCCATCGCGCGAACAGCTTTTTCATATCCAAATTTTCATGCAAAATGTGATGCACCCGCTCAGTTGAGATGCCTAGAGCCTCAGGCAACTCACGCACTTTCAATCTTCGATCGTCCAATATTATTCCATGGATTTTATCGACGATTTATGGCGTAACGACTTCTTTCGGGCGACCTGAACGTTCAGTGTCACTTGTACTGGTGCGGCTACAACGGAACTCAGTAAACCACTTTTTAACCATTAAAGTGCAGAGTCTCCATAGTATTTATCAAGCTTCTCCTTGGATTCGGTAAGGTTTTTTTTGCGCAAAAAGTAATGTTTAATCAGCGCACGAAATGCACTTTTTTCCATTTTTGTGGAATTTACGAGGTTAGCTGCCTAGGTAAGGTTGCCCATATTGAACCTAGGTAAGGTTGCCCATATTGAACCAAATTTTACATAATCTGCCATAACTCATTGGAAAGTTAAAATGATACACCGCGATTGTTCAGAGATATTTATTACACGTTCACCCACATAGTGCTATACATTAAATATTGATACGGAAATTATTAAAAGAATTTTTAACTAAAATATGTGTAGATGCAAATGGTTCAATTTAGGAAACAAGTTGCCTAAATTGAACCATCGGTATCCAAAATTGAACCTAATTATTTAATTCTTATGTACTAAAATATAGTAAACTCTTTTATTATTATGAAAATAAATCGTGTCCTTACAAAAGAAAATAACATAAAATAACAAATAATATAGTCAATAAAAACAGTAGAATAGACACATTCTATAAATAAACTTAAAAATATACCTATGTAATTTTAAACAGAATAATAAAAATGTAACGTCATTGTGCAAACATGGTTAGGGCTATTCAATACATTCTGTACAAAAGAATTTCTTTTTCATTTGACTAACACCAACACACTCACAGTGAAACCATGAATTACATCGCATACACTGAATCATATCCTTATATTCTGTTTGTTCACATTCCTTACAGAACCATCCACTAGTCGTTGCACTCTTTGTTTCGGGAGAAACTTTCGAACCCGAAGATTCAAGACCTTTTAACGGTACAATTCTTTTCTTAGGATTTCTCCTTTCCAAACTTGCTTCAAGAGCTTCTTTATAGGGACTGCTGGTGATTTCTATAGCCTTTTGTATCCCTCTTGCCCTTTATTAGGTAATTCATTTCCTGGGGTAGGTAGCGGAGCAATTTTTTCTAAACTAACAGAAAGGGGGCTACAAGAACGAGTAGAGGCATTAACTATACACGAGTCCAAGTTTTTTGTTGGTGTTGAGTTCCTAAGATGAAGTATTCCTTTTAAAATTGAAAGAGGCATGTTATCATCTTCGCTGTCCCCTCTATCATGTTCTTCATGATCTTTGTTCTCTTCATTAGTCAATGGATGCGTGTTCCTGGCGAGACGATCGGAAGCTACAAATTTCGACCTAAACGCTTACAAGCTCCTTTCGCAATTTTATTAGTATTTCGTATGTGTCGCAGAAGGGTTGATTTCGAAATACCGTAATCTCGACTACATTGACTTAAGCATTTTACGCCACTGCTGTACGCTCTCAACGCCATTTCCATATCTTCCACACTCCATCTTCCGTATTTTCCTCGCCTAGCCATCTGTGAGAAAAAAAAACACATTAAAAGAAACTGTAATAAAACTATGGTTTTCCTCATTGAACCCCGGTGTCCTTAATTGAACCGCGATTCAATTACGGGTACCCCCTCTCGGTTCAATTTAGGCAACCTATTTTAGAATAAAACCGTAACCTATAAATGAAAAATAAATAGACAGTATCCATGATCTTTTAACACCAAGAGATAACATAATTATTGTATATTATTTGTAACATAATTATTGTATATTATTATGTTTTTGCATACCTTTGCTTGGAGTCGTCAAATCTTCTTAGATAAGAACACGCAAAACTATTTACAATCTCATAGGAAAATACATTTAGGCATAACACACCACCATGCATCACTATTTACGTACCACCGATGAACTAATGGCGTCTTTGGGTGCTGTATTAGAACTCATTTCATAGATGGCGCTAGGTGCCTCGCATCTTCATAAAATAGTTGTGGTTCAATATGGGAGCCGGTTCAATATGGGCAACCTTACCCTAAATGACTTACCCTAGCTGCCAATTGGCGGGAGCAGTGTTGCCATTAAAGTTACTGCGCGGGAAATTCAAGAAGTCTCGGACTTATCAAACCACCCTCGTACATATCAGGTGTGTAAATTAAATAATGAGACTGTTTTTTTTATTTTTTTCTTTTCGAATAGAATTACAATTCAGTATTGTCTCCTTCAAAATTACTTCCTTGGGAAGCCACACAGCGTTGGAGACGGTTCTTCCATTCCTCATAGCACTGCTGGAACTCATATACCGGTATGGCGAATGTATGGAATATCCTTCAGCTGGTCGGTAACAGCCGTTTGAATATTTTATATGGTCCCAAAATGACATCCCTTGAGGTGATTATTCAATCTCGGGAAGAAAAAAGTCACAAGGACTCAAGTCAGACGAATAAGGAGGACGAGGAGCCACAGGAATGTTTTTTTTTTGCTAAAAACTCGTTTGTCTTCAATCGACTCTCTTCCTTCTGAGAATGCCTTAAACCACCGAAAAACCTGGGCTCTTGAAACAACACTGTCTCTGTAGGTGTGTTGAAGTTTTGCAAAAGTATCCGTTGCTCATATACCTAAGCTCATATACATATGCACATGTGCTCATAGCACACAATTGCTCAAAATGAATTTCACTCATATTTAAAACGCGCTAGAAAAAAACACTTTTTTCCATTTTTGTGGAATTTACGAGGTTAGCTGCCTAGGTAAGGTTGCCCATATTGAACCTAGGGTAAGGTTGCCCATATTGAACCAAATTTTACATAATCTGCCATAACTCATTGGAAAGTTAAAATGATAC
The DNA here is from genome assembly GCA_029963805.1 of Aromia moschata. Taxonomy (NCBI): domain Eukaryota; kingdom Metazoa; phylum Arthropoda; class Insecta; order Coleoptera; family Cerambycidae; genus Aromia; species Aromia moschata. The sequence goes on from JAPWTK010001524.1 coordinate 11,548, forward strand.
ACCGCGATTGTTCAGAGATATTTATTACACGTTCACCCACATAGTGCTATACATTAAATATTGATACGGAAATTATTAAAAGAATTTTTAACTAAAATATGTGTAGATGCAAATGGTTCAATTTAGGAAACAAGTTGCCTAAATTGAACCATCGGTATCCAAAATTGAACCTAATTATTTAATTCTTATGTACTAAAATATAGTAAACTCTTTTATTATTATGAAAATAAATCGTGTCCTTACAAAAGAAAATAACATAAAATAACAAATAATATAGTCAATAAAAACAGTAGAATAGACACATTCTATAAATAAACTTAAAAATATACCTATGTAATTTTAAACAGAATAATAAAAATGTAACGTCATTGTGCAAACATGGTTAGGGCTATTCAATACATTCTGTACAAAAGAATTTCTTTTTCATTTGACTAACACCAACACACTCACAGTGAAACCATGAATTACATCGCATACACTGAATCATATCCTTATATTCTGTTTGTTCACATTCCTTACAGAACCATCCACTAGTCGTTGCACTCTTTGTTTCGGGAGAAACTTTCGAACCCGAAGATTCAAGACCTTTTAACGGTACAATTCTTTTCTTAGGATTTCTCCTTTCCAAGCTTGCTTCAAGAGCTTCTTTATAGGGACTGCTGGTGATTTCTATAGCCTTTTGTATCCCTCTTGCCCTTTATTAGGTAATTCATTTCCTGGGGTAGGTAGCGGAGCAATTTTTTCTAAACTAACAGAAAAGGGGGCTACAAGAACGAGTAGAGGCATTAACTATACACGAGTCCAAGTTTTTTGTTGGTGTTGAGTTCCTAAGATGAAGGTATTCCTTTTAAAATTGAAAGAGGCATGTTATCATCTTCGCTGTCCCCTCTATCATGTTCTTCATGATCTTTGTTCTCTTCATTAGTCAATGGATGCGTGTTCCTGGCAGAGACGATCGGAAGCTACAAAGTCACTGTCTTGAAACACGTTTCTGTTAATTGGCCAAACACCTGCCGCTTTTGAATCCGTTAACAGCGTTTTCGACCGTAGCTGCTCTACTATAAGCTTCGTTAATTAACCGCCCACTTGATATTGTGTTATTACGCGGCCAGGGTTGCTTCTAGCCATTTTTCTGTTGCCTGACAGTAATAGACTTCCATAGGGTTTAAAAAACGATCTATCGAGGGGCTGAAGACGATGTGTCGTATGACCAGGCAGCTGTATTAAAATAACCCCATTTTCTCTTGCTATACGCAGTGCTTCTAGATTTTGCAATGTGTCGTATGGCCGTCCAAGAGTAACAATACTTTCTTTTCTTTTGAAGGGTGAACAATATTAATAAAATGTTGCAACCATTTCACGAAAAGTTCAGATGTTATGTAACCCGAATCTGATATATCAACCATACTCCCTGGTGGAGCATCATTACTCAATTCTGCAGTATACCTTTTGCGCTTAAATATTAACATTGGTGGTATATACCACCCTGCTGCACTAACACAGCACACTATTGTGGTATTGACACCACGTTCACCACTTGCAACAGATCCGACTGCTCTTACGCCTTTTAGGGTTACAACCTTTTGACATTTTTTAGCTACGGTTGAAAAGCCTGACTCATCCATATTGTATATAGTCGTGACAGCAATTTTGTTTTTGTCACATAGATTTTGCAACAAATCAAAGAATTCCATAACATTTTGTTTGTTAAACCACTTTTATTCGGTTAAGTGACGTGGACTCAGGCTGACGTAGCGACAGATTTTTATTTCTTGTCATGAATTTATAATACCATTTTTTGCCTGCTATCTTTTTTCTTTATTAAATTGGCGAGGTATATTATTGTATTCGGCCAAGTCAAATGCTAACTTTCGTATGTCTCTTATAGTTAGTCCAAACAAACAATTTGAAAACTGAACTATGTGCTGGCACAACAATTTTTCAATGTCGTTTTCGAAGGTGGGATTTCGACCTAAACGCTTACAAGCTCCTTTCGCAATTTTATTAGTATTTCGTATGTGTCGCAGAAGGGTTGATTTCGAAATACCGTAATCTCGACTACATTGACTTAAGCATTTTACGCCACTGCTGTACGCTCTCAACGCCATTTCCATATCTTCCACACTCCATCTTCCGTATTTTCCTCGCCTAGCCATCTGTGAGAGAAAAAAACACATTAAAAGAAACTGTAATAAAACTATGGTTTTCCTCATTGAACCCCGGTGTCCTTAATTGAACCGCGATTCAATTACGGGTACCCCTCTCGGTTCAATTTAGGCAACCTATTTTAGAATAAAACCGTAACCTATAAATGAAAAATAAATAGACAGTATCCATGATCTTTTAACACCAAGAGATAACATAATTATTGTATATTATTTGTAACATAATTATTGTATATTATTATGTTTTTGCATACCTTTGCTTGGAGTCGTCAAATCTTCTTAGATAAGAACACGCAAAACTATTTACAATCTCATAGGAAAATACATTTAGGCATAACACACCACCATGCATCACTATTTACGTACCACCGATGAACTAATGGCGTCTTTGGGTGCTGTATTAGAACTCATTTCATAGATGGCGCTAGGTGCCTCGCATCTTCATAAAATAGTTGTGGTTCAATATGGGGAGCCGGTTCAATATGGGCAACCTTACCCTAAATGACTTACCCTAGCTGCCAATTGGCGGGAGCAGTGTTGCCATTAAAGTTACTGCGCGGGAAATTCAAGAAGTCTCGGACTTATCAAACCACCCTCGTACATATCAGGTGTGTAAATTAAATAATGAGACTGTTTTTTTTATTTTTTTCTTTTCGAATAGAATTACAATTCAGTATTGTCTCCTTCAAAATTACTTCCTTGGGAAGCCACACAGCGTTGGAGACGGTTCTTCCATTCCTCATAGCACTGCTGGAACTCATATACCGGTATGGCGAATGTATGGAATATCCTTCAGCTGGTCGGTAACAGCCGTTTGAATATTTTATATGGTCCCAAAATGACATCCCTTGAGGTGATTATTCAATCTCAGGAAGAAAAAAAAGTCACAGGACTCAAGTCAGACGAATAAGGAGGACGAGGAGCCACAGGAATGTTTTTTTTTGCTAAAAACTCGTTTGTCTTCAATCGACTCTCTTCCTTCTGAGAATGCCTTAAACCACCGAAAAACCTGGGCTCTTGAAACAACACTGTCTCTGTAGGTGTGTTGAAGTTTTGCAAAAGTATCCGTTGCTCATATACCTAAGCTCATGTACATATGCACATGTGCTCATAGCACACAATTGCTCAAAAGTGAATTTCACTCATATTTAAAACGCGCTAGAAAAAAACGGTTTACAGAAACCAGTCACAAAGAACAAACATGATTCTAATAAGTTCAAACTTGTACTGAAGGTGTATTACATGTTAACCTACCGCCCTTCCAAGTCCCGTCTCCGCAATGTTGCTAGATCGGGCGCTACGTTGCCAGTGACATTACTTAATTTACACACCTTGTATAGTCCTTCTCTTTTTAATTGAAAATGATAAATACGCCTGGGGAACAAAAAAAGCGGTACAACTTGATGATTCCATGGGCGTGCATATATCTTTTATAAATTTGAAAATTGTGATATAATTTTTTTCATTCAAATCGATTTAGGAGATTAAAATTAGCCTGCATACAAAACTCTTAATATTTGTAATATAACTTGCTATAAATAATGCTCATTTAGACATACAGTCTCAAAAAATTGTCTGTTTTAATAAACCTAGCTGAAATACACGTCACTGGCGTCTTAAACAAGTCAGAATTCCAAATGTCGTACATCATTTTAACGACGTCGTAAAAATTTCTATGGCACAGTGGACCGAATAAGTATTTCAGGAGTATTAGTTACAAAGCCATCCAATAGTATAATGGATCGGCATTCGCTCGCGGATCGCGGCATCGCGTTGCCGGCTCATCAAAATTTTCTTAAGTATAGTAATATACATAAAGTTGTTTTAATTTATAATTATGTTTTCCAGCAATTTTAAACGCTTTATTTTAATGCTAACTAATAAATTTATATCTATGTATTTTTAAATATTTCCAAACTAGCTTTCTAAGAACGTCACGAACTAACAGTTTACTGAAGTATGATGTATACTTGTATAGTGAGCTTAGCAATTTTAGAAAATATATCTGTCAACCTTGCTTTTTTCTACATATTTTCAATTTAGAATGGAAATACAGTACATGCCCTTAATAAAAAAATGATTTAACGTCTTATAAAATGCATGTATTTTATATCGAATCCAGCGTATCGAGTGGTGATCCACTCGTAGGTACCTACCCTATATGACTAATAAAATATTAAGTCTCCCTTCGAAGTTTGAATGCGGTATATACATTCAATGCGATACACGTATTGATATGTAAATGCCATGGATACAGCAATGCAACTTCGTTTCCACCATCCACATTCCTATAAAGAAACGAAAAAGGGCTCAGGAAACGTAACGTCACATTCAAATTGTCGTAAACCGAGTGTGACTGCTTTATATGAGCGAAAGGCAGGCGTATTTTACAACTTTTCTGCGAACTTTTGGATTTCGAGAAACAGAAATCCTGTTACGCAGATACAATACACGTGATGAAATTCTAAATGGTATCCCAAAATTTACACCAGATTTGAATTAAATAGAAAACATTTTTTTTTCAATTGTATTTTTTTATTGAAACATAAAGTAAATATTATAGGCTTATGAATGGAATAGCACATCGTGCAAATGACCTCCACGGTTTTGCTGGTACATACGCACTATTTTGTAGAAATTTTCCTTGACCATTTTGCATAAATATGGTTGAATTTCGTTGAAGCAGCGTTGAATCTCCTTCTTCGATGCACGGGTGGATGTGGGCTTGTTGACATACACCTTTGTCTTCAAATAACCCCATAGAAAGAAATCCAATGGTGTTAAATCACATGATCTCGGGGAGCAATTCTGATCACCGAAACGAGACAGTACCCGACCAGGAAATGTCTCATTCTGTAATTGGATAATTTTCACGCGCTGTATGGCATGTCACGTCGCACCGTCTGTTGAAACCACATATCGTTCACATCAATATCATCAAATTTAGGCAGAAAGAACTCGGTTATCATGTCGCGTTATCGCGTTATCGAGCACCAGTAACAGTAAGTAACTGCTTGCCTAGCCTCATTTTCGAATGAGTATGATCCAATGACGCCTCCAGCCCAAAATCCGCACCAAACAATGACAAGTTGTGGATGCATTTGTTATTTGACAATCATATGCGGGTTTTCTGAACCCCAAATGCGGCAATTTTGACCATTAACGAAGCCATCAAGGGGGCAAAATTTGTCAAGTGTACCCGCCTAAAAATTTTTGACCTCTGATTTCAACCAAACTTCACATTTTTGTTGGAGGAGTGAATGTCTTCAAATCCTGAAAATATGGCACTCCAAGTGTTGCAGGTTGTCAAGATATAGGGGCATGAATTTTCGCCGTGTACTTTTGCTAGGTATATCCGATTTTAATGAATCAAAAACGTATTTAATAGGAATTTTAGTCTACTTTTCAGAAAAAAAATCAATTTTTCTCGTAAATCAGTTTTTTCGTTTTTTAGAAGGTTTTTGCTTTTTTTTTTCCAATTTCGACCCTTTTGATTTTTTTGAAAATATTTTTAATGAAAAGCTTGTATTTTTTCCTATAAATATACCCCACATTGAAAATGGGATTGAACGATTTGGCGCTGAAGGAAATAATTTTATGCGCGCTGCCGCATTCGTTTCGCGCGCTCGCTCACTTGTGAAGTTTTTTCGAAATCAACAAATACAGTGAAATTATAAACGTTAGTAATTTATTAACTGACTTGTTTTTATCCTACCAATAAATATTGCTCTACTGCATAATTCAGGTTATGTTACAATAAGGAAGAGTTCTGCAAGTGCTTCTTACGTGACCGTATTACATGCATATTACTCCAATTTCTACAATATGAATCAACAAAGTTTCTCTGATCGATGTTTTAATCCTATGGGATGCTAATCCTTTTAATAAGGAAAAACATGGAAAAGCTCTGAAAAATTTGAGGTATATTTCTAAGAATCTGCACAACAAATATTGTTTTTATATAGTGTAATTGTTTATAGTATTTGAAAATCTTGGAATTTCGTTTGACTTCCCTTAATGGCGGCAACTTCTCATTGGGATTGAATTCTAATATTACAGCTTTTATTTGTGTACTACCTTTTTTTCGCTTTTTTTATAATATCTTGAAAGTACGCTTCAAGACGCGTATTTAAAAAAACATGGTTAGTAAGCGGCAATGCTAAAACGAAAACGTTATAAAACTGGCCCAAATTAAGATTTTTCAAAACCTCAAAAGTCTCGCAAACTTGAAGAGATTTATTATTTTTCTAGCACAACCCTGTCAATATCGTACAATAAACAAAGAAATGGCGTCATTGTTAATTAAGACTTGCAAAAAAATTCGATCGTTAATTACTCGAAAAGTGATTAACGGATCGAGCTGATTTTTTTTGTGACTTCATACTACAAACAGCAGTCCCTCCAAGAAATTTCATGATCATAGTCGCCCTACCTTCGAAATAAAAAAAATTGTGAAAAAATTTTTCAACTTCAGCAGTCATTTGCAAGTTAACAATAGCACTTGGAGACTTCGGGTTGGGCTTATAATTTTGAAAATTCAATAGGCATATGCTGTATAAAATATGCCAAGAAACGGAGATATAAGCGGAAATGTGAAAAAAAGGCTTTTTTTCACAAATTGTTAATTTAAAGAATTAGCGGACGGTTTCAGCTCTACGGACCCCGCGCATTGTGTTCTACGCAAAAACAAAATACATAGGAAACCGTCAACACTAGCCCTATATGTTTCAAGAACAGTTTTTGATGATTTTAGCTTATCCTTATTAAAAGGATTAAAGCGTCTATCAGAGAAACTTTGTTGATCCAGTTTGTAGAAATTGGAGTAATATGCATGTAATATGGTCACCACCCAAGAAGCACTTGCAGAACTCTTCCTTACAGTAACTTCCTGAATTATGCAGTAGAACAATATTTATTGATAGGATAAAAACAAGTCAGTTAATAAATTACTAACGTTTATAATTTCACTGTATTTGTTGATTTCGAAAAAACTTCACAAGAGAGCGAGAACGCGAAACGAATGCGGTGCGCGCACGAAACGAATGCGACAGCGCGCATAAAATTATTTCCTTCAGCGCCAAATCGTTCAATCCCATTTTTAATGTGGGGTATTTGTATAGGAAAAAGACGAGCTTTTCATTAAAAATATTTTCAAAAAAATCAAAAGGGCCGAAATTTGAAAAAAAAATCAAAAACATTCTAAAAAATGAAAAAATACATGAAAAATTTGCATTTACGAGAAAATGATTTTTTTCTGAAAAGTAGACTAAAACTCCTATAAAATACGCTTTTTGATTCATTAAAATCGGATATACCTAGCAAAAGTTACAAATTACTGTCTTCACAGTTGATGAAGTTAAATCAATATTCCGACAATATTTTGTACGAAATTTGCGAACTGTAGCAGCAAAACATTCATTATTTTCAAATATTGTTCAACAATGAATTCAACGCGTTGTTCTTTCATGTAGTGCTCCATTTTTAATAACCCTAAACTGTCAGCTGTCAAACTGTTTTTTTTTTTTTTTTTTTTTTGTTGCCAACACTTTACTGCACAAATGGCGGTAAATTCAAATCTAACGTGAATTATGGGACACCCTTTACTTTGAGGTGGGGTTTTGTAGTAAACAATTCAATACATTATCGGAACAAAAAACCGCTGTCAATAAAATCACTAAATACACATCGAACTTTTTCACATTTAATTAGACTGAACCACTAGAAACATCAGGTTATTTAAAAGTGTAATATTATTGTGTATTTGAATATCACCTTTATGATCTGCATGTCCCATATGACCTTTATTGACAATATGGCATGTATAGGTGGGTATGGGGCCATGGGTGGGTATGGGTGCTATCATGTGCTTCCGTATTTAGTGTAGTAGCACATGAACTCGCGTAAAATTAGTCAGTTTCCGCCTCTATTCTCATTGTTATTTCGGTATAGAAACGCCTTTATTTTTGCCCCAAAAATAATTTGGGGCAAAAACCGCGCAAATCGACCCTCCTCTTTTCAAATCGTGATAGTTAGATTTTCCAAAATAGTATACCTACCTACCTGAAAATTCTTCTTTCTCTAGTTATACTCGTATATTCGTGATACAAGTACAATAAGTGAAATTCCATATATTCCTTCCTATCCTACATATCTCGTTGTTTTTTCGCAACGGAAAAACGAGATTGTGGACGTGATAAGTTTCTTTCCTTTCAATTTATAATTAGTATACACCATAGGGAAATTGCACCATTACATATTGGCGATACATGTGTAGAAGAGAATAAGTTAAAAGACACCAGTAAGGACAAACAAAGACAGTTAGATGCACCAGTGTTTCACGCTTGTGTACATATTAGAAACATATGATGTAAAACATTACCTGCACGTTAACAGAAACTGGAATGTGGAGGTGGAGAGACACCGCCCATCACCTAACGAATTTGAGTGAGTCGGACTCAGTACTTTTCGCAGCAATGAGCTGCATGAAACGAAATTCTTACGTAATTCTGACTTAAAATTATCCCATACACTTAAAAGAAGTGTACGAACATAATTGTATTTATTTTCAAATTTTTGTATTCCTTAACTAACCGGTCTTATTAGCTTATTAGCGTAAGTCCAAAGTGCCAAAAATCAGTCATTTCCACAAGCACAAACACTTATAAAGAATATTTTCGATCAGTTATCCTATATAGTATACACATATTATAGGCCGTATTTTTGTATCAATAGTCCAAATTTATGTACCAATGTATAATAGAGTACCAATAGTCCAAATTTGAATATATTACTTCTTTATTTAACGAACTTATGAGTAGTTAAACTTTAATGCAACGGCAAATAGCAGAAGAAATCTCCCGATTTAATGTTTACGATAAATGTTGTTAGGGTATATAAAGCAATAGGAGACAAAAGAAGCTTCAGGAAGTTTTATCATACCTGAAATTACATCGAAACTAAAGATAAAATTAGCTAGAAAAACATTCGTTCATACATATTTCCAGTGGATGTCATGGACATGAATTATCCAGCGACTATAATTGAGCAAGCAGCAAAAGAAAACTGTCAAGGAATTCGCAACTGAAAGCCATCGTAATTCACTTGAGCTGCTCTACGATAGTAAAATCAATTCTGGAAGGAAATATTACATATCACATTGAAAATTGGATTGAAAACATTTAAAATAATAGAACTACAACTATAGCACATAACTTAAACAGACATAATATCATACAATCTGGAGACAGAAACTGACTGAAAGGAATTAACACGAAAAGAGTCGTAATTGAAAGTAACCTCCATACGAGTAACCAACATAATTTACAGAATATTTTTAAACGATTCAACGTGCAGGGATGAGCACTTCAGTAGCATTTAAAGTGATTACGTGGAATGTAAAAAGGTTACCACCTAAAAAAGATGAAGAAGAGTATATACAGGATTATTGATCAAAGCCGTTCTTTAAAAGTATTAGGGCTTGTAGAAATAACTGATTTTTGAAAATTTGGACTCAATCTAATACAGCTATGGCGCATTTGATGAAAATATTTTCAAGATGGCAACTTCCTTATTTAAATGGAATAGTACCTCTTTTATTGCATAATTAGATTCTATGTTATTTTAAAATAGATTATCATGAAATTTCCCTATACCTATTCTTTTACCGAATGGAAATAGAAACTAGAACTACCATTTAGCCTAATCTCAAATCACCCAAACTCCAATTTTCTAAATACAATGACCCATATTTTACTTCACATTTTAATGTAGAATTCCCTATACCTACATATTTTAATAGTTTCATTAGTTATTTAGATTTTTTTAATTCACTTATAACTTGTAATAGATAATCTAGTCTTTTCAATAGTCATGTCATAGTATGTCATGGAAATGATTGTACTAATGTTACTGTTACTGGTTTTTTATACAATAGTATAATTTGTGTCATCTTCGGGTCAATCGAGTTGTATAGTGTGCTTTCTGTGTTCGTTAACATGAAAAATCAAGAATATTGCAATATGGATATTAATTAATTATACACTTAAGATGCTTAGCACAAAAAGTCAATGACACTATGACTGTGAACTTTTTAGATATATTATATTATCTATTATTCAAAACGTTAAAATATGATTTAAAAGTTATACAAATTTTTCGTTATTCTTACTCATACATGTATTTCATAGATATCAGTAGGTAAATTTTATTTTACTCAGTCATAGAATATACAATATGAGTGGGCGTGGTTTAACATTAACAATTATGTTATTGGATAGTGGCTACTGTCACAAAATGTTAGGCCATATCCACCTACGAGATGTGATTCAGTCACTTTTTGCATTTGATAAGAAAAAATAAATCTATCGGTATTTTTTAATAATAACACAGGCCCACAAAAATATTTTTTTTAGTGTCCGATTAACTGTAGCACGTCAGGATCAAGGTCATTTCAAGGTCAAATCGCGAAATAAATAAAGAAATTAAAAGAGAATAAACTCATATATCTTTATGTTTCTGGGGTCGCTGAATCCAAGTCCGGTGTCCGCTTAACCGTAGCACGTCAGGATCAAGGTCATTTCAAGGTCAAATCGCTCATTATTCATCATTCAGTCGTTGAATCCAAATCCGGTGTCCGTTTAGTGGCAGTGGTCACCATCTCAGCATCCTCTGGAGCAGCAGGCGTTCTATATGCACGCACATGCACATAGTCACGCACACATGCACTTACATACGCACACAAGTACACACTCACGCATACACGCTTTTATACACACGCGTGCATCAGCGCACACACGCAAAAATATGTGTCTGGTTGAAGGAGTCTAAACACGTTTATTCAATGATTCACTCACTGATTTTCAGTAAGATGATTACTATGTTAGACGATATTCAGTAAGGTGGCTACGCGAATTTGTATCAACTCATCTAATGTACAGGATACACGGACGTAGATATCTTTTACCTTAACAAATAATAGCAATACATTCACGAAATCGAAAATCCCTTAGCCACATTTCCCTAATACAGCCTAAGGTACATGATGAAAAGAGATCATTTACGGTCTTCTATCATGGGTTTCAGATTTGGATTCAGCAAATTTAAAAACATAAAGACACAAACTTTTGCCTCATTAATACGTTTTTAGTGATTTAACTTTGGAGGTGCCCTTCGAAGTCACGTGATATGATAAGAATAACATCAGATTCTAATTCAGCGATTCCAGAAACATAAAGAAATATGGGTTTATTCTCTTTTAAGCCTTTATTTCACGATTTGACCTTGAAATGACCTTGATCCTGATGTGCTGGGGTTAAACGGACACCGGATTTGGATTCAGCGTCAAAAAATACAAAGAAAAACTATGTTCTTATCCATAGTCAAAAAAAAATGTGGGCCTGTGTAACGATCGAATATAAAGAAGTTATGAAAAACATAATAATTATCAGCATTAATCGTAACATTAGCATCATTAATAGTAGGTATCATTTCCATGACATCATATAGGTATAGGGAATGATGGGTTTAGAATTTAATATTACATTAACCCATTTAGGGCCAATGATGCGTTAACGCAACACTCCGTTTCTTATTTTTTTTTACTATTTACTTTGAGAAAAACATAAATTTACAAATTATGTCCTTGACTGACAATAATCATGGTTTGCTAACTGTATTAATTACCTTTCAATTTAATTTCGGAATGCAAAAATTGTATATACAATATAGCGATTATTGCAGAACAAAATTATAGATTTTTCATTATTTTTTTCATTTTACTTATTTGTAACATAAATCCTTATTTATACTATATAATGAATAAGAATACATGGCAAATATTTGCAACAGATTTTAATTTACATGAATTTCAAATGTAACTTGCAAAATGGTGGGGAATATTCAAGTGTTGCGTGTACGCATCAATGGCCCAATCAGTGATGTCAAATATAAATCATAACGGTCTACCCGATGATCCGGAATTGGGCCACGCTTGATGTTCTGATGCCGCTCTTTTTAGCGCGCTCGACTATAATTGGATAAGTTTGTTGTCTTCTCTTCTCTATTTTGAAAGACATTCCTGCAAAATGTGTGTAAAAGGCAAAACCTGTCAAATTTGGTTTCAAACTTTGGTGTTGTGCTCTGCAGAAGGCTACCTTTATCAATTTATGCCATATAAAAGGTGCAAATTTAGAAAAACAAAAAAATGAATATGGATTGGGCACTCCAGGTTGTGTTGGACTTTATCTTTTGTAAAAGATCCAGAACACCACAATATATTTTGACAATTTATTTTCATCGTACAAGATTTTTACGATTTTTAAATAGCGAGGATACTTTGCAACAGGTACCATTCGTGAAAATCGAACAAATAAATGTCCATTACAAAGTTCAAAGTTAATTTCTAAAAAGATATTCAGCTGTGTTTTTGATGAATCTATGGAAATTTCTCTTATCCGATGGAATGACAATTCTATTATGACACTTATAAGTACACATTATAACGTATAGCCTTTAGCAACTGCAAAAAGGTTTAGCAAGAAAAGTGGAAAAATGGAAAATATACCACAATCAGTAGTAATCTTTAACTACAATAGATTCATGGGGGGTGTTGATATCCATGATAATGGAGTAGCTAACTACGGAACAAGAATTTTGGGAAAAATAGTGGTGGCCACTTTTTGTGAATACTGTGGACAGTACACTGGTAAATGCTTGGAAACTTTATAATTTGACACATGATAAAGATATGTCCCAAATTAATTTCAAATCATATATAGCTTTACGATTACTAAAATTAGGAGCTAACAAATCGAAACCTAAATGTACCAGATCATATGTACCAAATGAAGTACATACGTACTCATGAGTCTGGACATCTTATCGTCAAAGATGAACTAAAAGTTAGAAGGTGATGTAAAGTTTGCCACAGCCAAACAATATACATGTAAAATATGTAATGTACATATACATGCTGATTGTTTTAATGAACATCCTAGCAAATAGTTTTAATGTATTGGGCCACTGATGCGTATACGCAACACTATTTTTTTTCTAAATGTAAGATACCAAATTTTTTTTTCGCATTTTTTGTGCTTCTTTAATGTTGTTCTATTGTAAAATAAAGAAATTTGTAGTAATACCCTTTTATTTCTTACCTTGGCCTTAAATGGGTTAAAATGTAAAAAATAAAATATGGGGCATCGAATTTGAAAAAGTATAGTTTGGATGGTTTGAAGTTGGGTTAAATGGTAGTTCTATTTTAAACACTCTGTACATAATTGAGAAATAATAAAAGCATTGTTGCATAGCTTTAGGGTTCTACTAACGACAGTGCTAATACCGATTGTCAATTTTTAAACGTTGTGGCGCTAATGAACAAAATTTAAAAAAAACGGAAATAACTCAAAATCGGTAACATATAGGTACATAGGACAATCTCATGAAAATATATCTAAAATACCGCGTATAATCGAAACCTCCAATGAAAGCGGTACCATTCTATTTAAAATAAGGAAGTTGATGCTGACTTCCGATATAACTGGAAGTGCAGCCGTCTTGAAAATATTTTCATCATGTCTCCCACAGGGGCCTATTAACTTACATCCAAATTTTAAAAATCAATCATTTCTATAAGCCCCAATACTTTTAATAAATTGCTTAGATCAATCACCCTATATACATATGTACATAATGTATATGTTAACTAAAATCGCTGATTGTACATAAGAAGATAAATAATTGAGGTAGTCCGTCTTGCCTACCGCAGTTGGTCCATCTGTCTTACCTCGTGAAGAATATGGGCCTCTTTGTACAGGGTTTTCGTTTATATTGTGACACCTACCTACAGGGTTTATGCGAAATAGAAAAAAAAAACTACATACATATATCATAGTTTCACTCAATTATTTTAGTCATTATTATCTTTTAAGCTTTCAAAATGAACAATTCAACATCGAAAAGTCACAAGGCGAAACAAACATCAATATTTTTAAATTAAACACTGTGTCTGTAAGAAATCTTGGCTCTGGATAGTTGAACGCAGTTTACCCTGCGTTATGGCAAACTTTCCGAATGCTAATAATGATATTAAAACTGTCGGACTCTAGATTGATATGAAAAAACAAATAATCGTATTATATTTCACTTTGACATTTATAAATTGACACTCTTGTGTTATTCTCAAAGGTCTGAAGAAGTTTAGTTCTTATTTTGAAAATCATATTTTGATAGTGGATAGCTGGAAAAACAAAATACGAAGTAATTCGTCTATATTATTCACATAATAATAGAATATCAAAATTAAGCACGAATATCAGTAAATATTTCCCTGGGCAATGAGTATGGTAATACAATAAACTGAATTTTTAAGAAATTTGGGAAATCAAAGATTGTTAGGCGAAAAACTAGGATGATTGCCAAATACCAAGAGGAAAATCTAAATATTTTAAAATAAAATACACAAATTGTTTCATATTTTGCTTTTTCATTATTATATTACCTTCACATGTAATAAATTTCGCAGAAAGAATGAAACTTTTTTAGGCCTTTCGTAATAAAAGAAGATCGTTTATATACCATATTCACAATATTAAAAAAAGCATATGTTTTGTTATTATGTGAATGAAATAGACAAATTATTTCATATTTTGCTGTTTCCAAATATCCCATATTAGTCCAGGCGGCGTATATTATTTTTAAAATAATTAGTTGCGGCACTTTCTCAACGTGATAATTAGGAGGACAATCGTACGAATAGAATGAAAATGTTTTGGACAAAATCCGATTGTAGGATCATTGCGAAAAAACAATTGCGGTTTTTCCGACTTTTAGGCACGAAAAAAAAATGTTGAGTAAAAAGCAACACTCGGTCTGTAATTATCCTAGAAATGTCTTCCGGGGCTCAAATTGTGGGGTGTTCCAACACCTATCTACAGTTAAATTTTTGCCAAAAAATATTCAAAACTTTTCAAAAGCGATATTTAAACTCAATTATTAGGCCTTTGAGACATTTTTAAAATCAGGGAGATTTGTTGCAGAAAAGTGAAAAATATACAGAATAGAACAATAATATATATAGATAGAATACAGATAGAATAACATTGAATACAAAATATACAGAAATCCATAAAAAAATATGTACGTTGCATTTGACTTTTTGTCGTTCAATTATTAATTTTGATAAATCTTAAGAAAATATAGAGAAAATGGTATCCCCGGGGTAAGTTATAGTGATACTGGGTCCAACAGCTCCCGAGGGTGTCTGCTTAAACATAGGTTGCTCCCGACGTGTAGTGTGCAAATATACCCATAGAATTTAGGCCACAGGTCCTCATTCTAGTGGATATATTGGAGTCTTCAATGTCATAAAGGTTATAGCGGTCATTAAGTTCATAAAAGTCATATGGCTCATTCAGGTCATAAAGGCCATAAAGGTCAGATGTCATTTACGTCATAAAGGTCATATGTAAATATCACACCTTTAATAACATAAGTTTTTAGTGATTTAGTTTAATGTTATTAAGAAAAATTCCGTGGTTCAAAGAAAAGATGTGGAAGTAAATTATTATAATAAGACAGGCCTTGATTAAATATCAAAACAACTGATTGTTGTCTTCAGTTCTGTGGCAGGTTGACTGAAAATGGTTTATAATATGTACTGTTACAATTTTTTCTGTTGCATTGCTATTTCTTATTATTGCATTAATACAAAAAATATATACCCCAAAAATTTTGCCAATATTTCATAAACAGTTAAAAATAAATAAAGGACATGGATAATGAAATTTCTTAGAAAATAAAGGACAAAAATGGAAAAATGTAAGGGCGTTCCAGTTAAAAAAAGTTGCATAACCTGTTGCAATTTTTTTAGGGACCTGTATATAACAAATAATACAATTAAATACATATTTTTAAACAGAATATGTTTTCTATTTAATATTGGTTCCTCTTTCAAACCGTTTCCAGTATATTGCTTCTTTAAATAGAGTTGGGACACTCAATATATACTATTATATAAATTTGATTGGGCAAATGGCCACACAATATTGTTATCACTCAAGTATTTTGCGAAATATGCTTGAACTTATAGATGATCCCTATGGCACTTGATATCAAACCAAAAAAAAAATCAGAGCTATCGTAAAAAAACGAGTGAGCCAAAGGAACCACGGCTCTTTGAAAATACAACACCTTAAAAAGATTAAACTTTTAATAATATTCACACGTAAGTATCTTAAAATTTAGCATATACATGAATGAATGAATGAAAAAGAGGGCGGGAAAACCCATGCAGTTAGGCCGCCTGACGGGCCCATTGTGCACCCACATTCCATGAGTATTCACCCAGGTTGCCGACCTCTAAAAAATTTTCCTGGGGTGAATACTCTAACATCCTCTGGGTTCAGAACACAGCTCCCAAAGTGCCGTTCTCTGACCCTTGCAATTGCAGGGCATTCTTTGAGGATGTGAGATGCAGTCTCCCTGATCCTCCATGCACCATCCACATTCAGGATCATCTATGACCCTTATCATGTTGAGGTGCCTTTTAAGATGACAGTGGCCTGTAAGGAGTCCTGTCACCGTTCTAATGTCTCTTCGGTTCATACCTAGGGAGACTTTGAGTTAATTTGAGCGAAGGCCCAATAATATGGGTCTTCGCCTGCCTCATACCCGGGGCTTCTTGCCATAACTTTTCGAACTCCTTATTTA
>JAPWTK010001525.1:0-28412 GCA_029963805.1 Aromia moschata
TCTGTATATTTATTTAATCTTAATAAAATGCCACTATTGTAAAAATTCCAAAATAGGGCCCTGAGAACTATATTGAAATACATATGTACATATGTATACATATATACATATGTACATATGTATACATGTATACATATGTACATATAACAATACACCTATATATGTTATGTCATCGTTACAAAGATTGTTGTCGATATCTGATATTCTACTACGCAATGATATTTATTACTACTACGTAATTTATTACCTACTATCTCTTTCAATCAACATATTATTTGGAATTATGATATTGATGAATATTAAGAATAACTACTGTTCATATACAGAGCCCTAAGTATAGTCGGACTATGAATTTTTTTATTTTATAAAAGAATTGATAATTTTAATAAACTTTCATGGGAAGTGTAATTTGGGAATGGAAATACAACTGTAAGTTATATTATGCCCTTCAATATAGAATAAGTTTGTATTTGTTATTGTTTACACTTTTTTTACAAATCTTATTTGTAATCTTAAATTATTTATTTATGTACTTAAATCAATATTCAATATATAGGCAGGTCACAAATAATTTATACTGGACCAAATTTTTTGCGCCGCAAATATTTAATTTTTGTTGAATTTCAAAATTCAACCAGTCTTGATGTGGGCCCGCTTTTAGGATGTACCTATTCGAATTAAAAAAAAAATCACTGTAACTTTAATTTATTAGATGAGTAGAAGTAGAAATAATTTTAAAACTTTAAAAAATATTTAGAAAACTTAAAACTTTAAAAAAGTTTTTAGAGTCTTAAATTCAGAAGACGATTCTATCTGGTAAGAAACTTTGTTTTTTATCTGTGACATCCCTTACTCGTAAATCGTTGAAATAAGCTCAGACTATCACTCACAACAAAAAAAGTATTCTGTTTTACAGTATTTCTACAAACGGATACCATTATCATGTATTTTCCGTATGTAAGTGTGATAAAATTAATACCCTACTTTTTTAGATACATGTTTATTGAGGAGAGGAATTTTCAGTTCAATCAATTTAATGTAAATTGTAGAGGGCATGCCCTGCGGAATTCTGCGTGCATAAAAAATGATGTAACTTTTTTGCTAATATTAGAATTATTATTTTTAAAATATTTATGTTTTAATTGAAAATATCTAATTTTCCGTCGTTTATTGACAAAACAAGACCCATGACGTCATGCGTCACATACATGATGCTCGATAGATGCCTTTCAGGGCAAGATCTGCAAACTACTTTACCAAGCGTGACGTGACGCAAAACCATGACGCAGATCGCAATATTTTCCAGGGGCAATCCCATAATAAAGACATAGAATGTCAAAAGGTATACCCTTTAAATGGTGCTCCGATTGACCGTTCTAGAGATATATGCGTTTAAAGTATTCAGTGCAGCAACCTAGGTACTTAAATCATTATTATGAGATTTACAATTAATATCTCATTAACGATGGGACAAGGGCACCTGATGATCTCTCATTTAAAATAAGACGATTGACATAAACATACTTAAGTAAAATGTTTTTCGTTTCCGAAGTACAGTGTGTAAAAAAATTACTTATTTTTTATTTTAAAAAATAATTATAAAACATTATTTTACCAAAGGACCACGCACACAATACACAGGATTCTGGATACCGGTTAAATTTTCCGGAGACGGACTTTAGGGGTTTTTTAGGTCGCAGAAATCATTTTTTTGGTTTATTTGGTCATGTGAACCCTTGTAAGAGGGTAAAATAGGGGTTGTAGAGGGTGAAAATACCATATTTTAAAAAGGTCGGGTTTGAAAATTCAAAACTGTTTCTTGGTGGGTTTTCATAAAATGGACCACAAAAAATTGTGTAGATGACAAAAAAAAAACGCAGAACCAGTTTTGAAAGTTCTCTTAAATCAATCTCTCTTAAAAATATTGCATTTTCACCATGTGCAATCCCGATTTCATCAGCTTAAAGAGTTGCATAAAATCAAATAGAACCCGAAACTAGAATAACTGATAAAAAAATCTCTAAGAAATAGTTTTGAATGTTCAAATCTGATCCATTTTAAATATGCCTTTTTCACCCCTCTACAACCCCTATTTCACCCCTTTACCAGAGTTCATATGATCAAATAAACCAGAAAAATAAATTCTGCGACCTAAAAAAACCCTAAATAGTCCGTATCCGGAAAATTTAACCGGTATCCTGTGTATTGTGTGCGTGGTCCTTTGGCGATTTTAAGGGGTTCTCCTCCGACTTAAGGGGGTCCGACCAACCCGACCAAAAAATCGATTTCTTTTTTTTCATTTTTTGTGGTAAATTATATGTAGAATATATTCCCAAAACCGTTTGTTCGAATATATATACATATATATTAATACATGGAAAAAAAACGAGACCCACCTTTTTAGTCAAAAATTGGAATCGAGCGGAAGTTTACATATGTAAATATTTTTGAACTCGTTCATATATCCATACTATGGTAAGTAGTTACCAAAAGTACCACCAGATGTCGCATGTATGCTATGACTCCGAAAAAAGGTACGACTCTAGACACAATATATTATTTTAATGTTAACACAGAAAAATCGTTGATGAAATCTTTAATCGCGTTTCCTGAAAAATCGTGTTTTTCAAACTGTAGGCCAAGATTTCTCAAAAACTACTTGACGGATGGCCTTTTTTCTTTTTTATTTTAAAGTAGATTTGAGTCATTGGAGCCCCTACTACAATTAAGATAATACATGCATATTTTTTTACAGTACTTTAAAGAGCGTAAAATCGTGAAAAACTGTATGTAAAAATTCAAACGTCCGCCATTTTGGTAAATTTTGAGTTTCATGGATGATTCTAGTAGGGGCTCCAACTATACTCATATAGTTTATAAAAAGTTTTCGATTATTGCTTTTTGATCATTTTTGGAGGCGCTAGAGTGGCCAACAGTACGGTACCTTTTTTTGAGACGGTCACGTTACAAGGCGTGTCAAAAATTATTGTCACAATATTTTTTAATAATTTTTTTTGTACTTTATAACATACTAAACAAGTGACAAAAAGTTTGAGTGTCTAATTTATTTCCTTCTATTAGAAAAATATTCGAGAAAATGACGTTGTTTTGGGGCCTCCAGATGAGAACCTCCCTTAAGGGGGCTTTCCCTTTTTCGCTGAAAAAAGGTTTTTTTTTGGGATTTTTTAAGAAAGTATAAAACGGATTGACGCAATTTTTTTTTATTAAAAGATAGAGGTATGAAGGTTATATTTATTTATTTATTTATTTACTTTTTTAACCAAAATGGCGGCCGTTGATCCTTGTTCCAATGTAGCTTCTTCAGGCGGACATGTATCATGTAAATGAGAATTTTGTACTACGCTATTCATCTGAAATCAAAAAATGAAACGTTTTTATAAAATATAGGGTTGTTGTTAGTGTTTATCATAGGGGTTGGTTGAAATTCAAATTTTACGCAATTTGGTGCAACTGTGGAAAAAAAGTGAGTTTCACCTTAAATTTTTTAACTTACATGTCGTCATTAATTCCCGGCCCGAACAGGACACCCTCCTCTGCCTTGTAAACCTCATTTTGGCTTCACGTCAGATACCGTCACGCATTTTTCCACTGAATCCGCATTTCGCCGAATACAGATAATAAGTAACAGACCGTAATAAGTTGTCAATTCGCCTATTACTTTGATGGTCAGTTTTCCTGGACCTCTTCCCCCTAGTCCCTTGTTTGTTTTCTTCGCATTACGGAGCCTGGTTCCCATGCGTTTTTCTCCACGTGACCGACGCGTTCCTTTTTCATTACTTTCGGATCGTTGTTGTACGGGTCCAAATCCAAAATCGCCTTGAGGTCATTACCTTATCGCTTTACTGTCCCCGTCGCCAATATACTGAGCATATTTTACATTATGCTTTTCTTATGATCGTTGAAACACTTCCTTTACACTGTCCACCTCCATTTTCCGTGCGCGACTCTTTTCAAGCGCCGTAACCGTCGTCACTAATCCAGTAATCCAGCTGTAACTCGAAATCTAATACGCGGATCACTTTAAAATTTCAGGACAATAAATTCGAATGTATAACGCATCGATTTCAGTAAAAAAAAAACGATTTTTTGAAACCGAAAACCGGGAAAGCCCCTTAAAAAGATATTTTTGTGTCACAAGAGACACCTAACTGTAGAGTAACCAATTAATGTATGTTTGGGAGTGGCGTAAGAAGTAGGTAACACCTTTATTCCCCCTAAATTTTACGCAACTATCCAAACATTGATTTTGATTATACTTTTGAATTTTGTAGTATATTGTACGTAGGTCATGTACTACTGTTGGAAACCTATAAAATGGATGATTTTCGAGGTATTGCCATTTAAATGTTGATATATTTTATTTAAAATCCTTTTTGATTTTTTCAAATTTGGAGCTTTTTTACAATTTTTCTAATATACTTTACAACTAGTTTTATTTCATTAACTATACTTATTATGTTTTTCTTACTCATGTATTTTTTTTTTGTAAATCAAAGAACAACTTTGTTTTTTGCACTGAACACTTTAAACGCAAATATCTCTAAATCTTTTCTGTCCAGAAATGAAAAAATCTATATTTTAAACAAAAACAAATATTTAAAGAGCAAAAAAACTTACACCATTTTCAATGGATTCAGAGTGCTGCAGAGAGGGCCCTCTACAACTTCAAACATCAAAATGATTGAATGACAAATTAACACCTCTCCTTAAAAAAAACCCAATCACCAAATTTTGTAAAAAAACAATTGTTTTTTCAAGGATGTTATTCACGAAAATCGAAAATAAAATTATAACTTTGACATCCTGTTTCTTGGTTACCAATAACTTTTGGACTAAGGTAAGTTTGGTTAAATCATAATATTTTTAATCAAAGAATCTGTAGTTTCGATGTGACCCGTTAATAATGAGACAACCTGCATATAATACATATAAACGTACTAAATCCACAATTCTGGAAAGAAAAAAGGCATGACCTTAATTGCAAAAGAAAAAGATAAAGCACCTATTCATTTTGGTGTCTTCTATGCATGTATATATGTATAGAGTGTTTATGAAGAATGTAGCATAAATAATTATACCAGTGACTATAGAAATCAGGATAAGTTAAGTTATCTGGATCTTTGATTGATAAGTTGATTAAACATGCCTTAGCCCAATGTTGCACTACTATCAATGTAAGAACAGAGTTTTTAAAATTTCCAGGGCAACATATATTTTTTATTACTTACATTAAGAATACAAAATTATGAGAAGTTCATATTTGGTTTTGTTGTTTGGGTACTCTCGTGATAACAATTAGGTGAAAAAAAAATCGAATTCAGTTATAAGGGGCGCCACAGTTGACATGACCATTTTTTCCGAGATTTTTTATGATGCACCCCTTCGAGTCCTATCTTGAGGAATTTGTATGCCCCTATTAAAATTTCAATTTTTCATAACCTGTTTATCTTGAAAACACATATATAAATTTCATTTTTTATTGTCAAGATAAACTACCACCTCCCTGTTTAGGTATCAATATTGATTTGTTTGAAGTATTATGCTGTTAATGCTTTGCATCAAACGTATATGTATTTACCAAGTGTACCTAAGTACTTACTTGGTTTCTACTATAAATACTAATCGTCAATATCATTTTGTATTCTTTATTTATTATTTAAAACGTATATTGATTTGAAAATCTTTAGGACTCTATATATCAAAACGAAATAAATAAAAAATCACATACTATAAATAAAATACTACATTATGTACATGTGTATGTACTTATGTACTTATATGATACTTATATGATAGATACTTATATGATAGGACAGTTAGATTATATTATAATCTATTATTGTAACTATAACGAAATCAAGTAATACTCTAATTAAAGGTCTTTGATCAAGGCAAAAAACTTTGATAATCCACCAATTGTCTGAATTATTTTATGATCCAGTATTATTTTATTTTTTTATATAACAATTATAATGGTCATAAGTCATAATAATTTTAAGATAAAGGAATTGGACTTTATAAAACCCATGAATATAAATCGCTTTTACTCATACCGTAAGTATTTATTAGTTTTAAATCTATAAATATTTAGTAAATTATTTAAAACCGGTTTGGCACTTTTTATTAATGAAATACTTAGTATTACTGCTTATTTATAGGTAAATATTTGGTTTTTCTATTAGGTATTTTATTAGTGCTCCTTAAAAGTCGTAATATTTGGGTACAATGTTATTTTTTCAGGAACAACCTATATATAAACCTGAGTGTCCACAAGTTATACCGACAATTTCAGGTCAAGGGCGACAAATAAATACGATCTTCGGAAAAAATCCGGATAAAAAGCTTTTAGTTTTTGAATTATAGTCCTCCAAATTAACCTAAAAAAATTGCTTTTAAATATTTCCATAACGAATTTGACGATTTTTATGAATTTTAGCTCATGTATTTAATTTAGACTCTTTATACACCCTAGGAAATTGCACCTTTACATATTGGCGATACATGTGTAGAAGAGAATAAATTAAAAGACACCAAAAGAAAAAAGACGATCCGCGCCCCAGACAGCCCTCAACGTCAAAAATGGACGAAAACATTGAAAACATCGGTAAATAAATCCGCGAAGATCATCGTCTGAGAATCTGAGAGCTTGCTGAAATAACAGGAATCGACAAAGAATGTGTTCGCCAGATTTTGCATGAATCGTTCAACATGCGCAAGTTTGCGCAAAAATGGTGCCAAAACTCCTCATTCTCGAGCAAAAGGGATCAAGAATGAACATTTACGCTGACATTCTAAACAACATTGACACTGATCCAGGCTTGTTAGACACTGTTTTTTTTTTAAAAAAAAAACGAGATTATTTGCAAGTCCGCTTCTACGTTAGTTTGACTTGCATTATGGATAAAACTTTTAAAACTAACCAATTCACTCAAAATTTCCTTAATTAATTAAGACAATGAAAAAGTATTTAAGATCCTCAGCTTTGAACCTTAAAAATCGACTAAAATTTGTCTGCAAATTCAATAACGAAATATTCTTTGTATAAGTAAATGTTTTACATCCAATTACTTTTAGGAGGTAAATCACCTCTTTCAAATTGGATTTAAAAAAGTGAGA
The DNA here is from genome assembly GCA_029963805.1 of Aromia moschata. NCBI lineage: Eukaryota > Metazoa > Arthropoda > Insecta > Coleoptera > Cerambycidae > Aromia > Aromia moschata. The sequence goes on from JAPWTK010001525.1 coordinate 7,138, forward strand.
TAAAAAAATTAAAGGAAATTTGTTAGATACTTTTTTTTAATCTAAGAAATTATTAATAACATAAAACCTCAGAATATAAAAATCGAAAATATTTTCTGTTGTTGCGTTTATCTTTAATTTAACAAAAAAAAAACAAGCTAACGGAGGATTGTTTGAAAATTATACTCTTTTACTGGTAATAGCTGCATGTTTGTTTTAATTATTTTTTGGGCTTTGTGATATGTGATCTTGAGTATGTACAAGTACATGTGGTATTCAAAAATATTGTTTTGTTTAACATATTATAATTCAATTGATGCGTACGCGTATCTTAAAAGAATTTTAAGAACAGCGATTAGCATCTGCTACCAAAGTCAGGTAATAAATAAAGGATAAATTGCGTCTAGCAATTTTATGATAAGTGTTACTTTTTATCTAAACATAATTGAGATATCTGTTAATTATACGTTATAATATTACGATAAAAATTTGTTAAAAACAAAATTCTAATTTTGGTAATTACCGTGGAACAGAGGGGCAGTAATAAATAACAACAAATACTGGAGAAAATAATGGGAAAACCTAAACTAGGCCAAGCATGTACGGTCTACCACAAGCTTATAGTAAACTTTAAAAATTCCAAAAAGACGCCGCAAAGGGCCGTCTCAAAAAGAGATCAGAACCGAACTATAATTATACCTACAGCGTAAACTCCATAAAAACAAATTGAGAAATTAAGGCACAATGACGATTATGAGTAGAGTTGGTGCGAGCGCGGAGTGTAACAGGACCGTAGTCAGTTTACGAATGAAAATGTTAATATGTTCACAGAAACTATGTTGCATCATAGTACATTATTAAACATTATTAAGGTGCTTTTTCATGCAGTCGCTAGTCTCTCGTTTTCAGCGACAAATAAGGTCACGTGGTACGATTTTGAATTTTCCGCCACTTTAAGAATTGTAGCGAAAAATGGCAGCGTTTAGCGTCAAATTTAAGCGACAAATGAAACATGTGTATTGAAAGTCGATGTATCGATATAACCACCATATTGTACAGGTATATGTATACAATAGATTCTGAAATTTGCCCCTCCTTTCCGTTTGGTAGAACTGCTCGTCGGATTATTGTTTCTTTATCTCCTGCAAATTGTTTCGAATATACCTATCGATTCGATTGTTCGAATTACGTTGATGCTGGTAGACCCCGACAGAGAAAAGCTAAACGAAATTTAGCTTTATCGCTACAATTCTTAAAGTGGCGGAAAATTCAAAATCGTACCACGTGACCTCATTTGTCGCTGAAAACTAGCGACTAGCGACTGCATGAAAATGCACCATTTCTTATTACCAAGCGCGAATGTCACAGGACCGACACTGTGCATGTCCTGCCCTTGACTCGTTGGCCTTCACAGCTCTCAGCTGACTTGCATTACGAAAACTGGGCTAGCAATTTTAGTTATTTATGGCACGCTGTAACAGACAGTCGCCGGTATTGCATCGCGTTGATACGTTTCGTTTTTACGTATATGCCGTGTGTTGTATTCGCCGTGTGTTTAAATAACTTTATAAATATTAATAATTATTAGTTGAGGGGGAGAAGTGAATAAAGGGAGGTACCATGCCAAAGGTGAAAAGAAATAGACGGGAAGTATTTCAAACGTGGTTTAGGAAATGACCTTTTTTGTACTGTATGTGAACGCATTATAAATTCTTCAGAGAAAACTAAAGTAACAAGATCTGAAAAGCCATGCCTCGTCCAGCGCCGACGACTCCGTATTTTTTCTATGAACTTACACAAGCCTTTGTTGCAAGCAATATTCCATTAAACAAACTAGAGAACCCCAAGTTACGTACGTTTTTAGAAAAACATGTAAAGTTTTAGTTGGTACATATCAGGAGTTACCAGAAAATATATTATTATATAGTTCATGCCTCAACAATTTCTCATACTGTCCATTGTCAACAGTACACGTTGAACGGTCCAAGTTAATATTAAGTGATAAATGTCGCCGTTTCACTCCAGAACACCTAGAAAAGCACATAATAATATGTTTTAACCACCGCCAACCTGCCATGGGAACCTTGTCTCAACACTGACGTTTGTCGGGTAAGTGTTGCCATTGTTACGTGTTATCTTAATTTATATAGGTATTTTATCCTTGACTTAACCGTACTATTTGGTAAAAAATTATCTGCTACATAATTTATAAACATATTAATATTTTCATTCGTTAACTGACTACGGTCCTGTCACACTCCGCGCTCCACGTTTTCTAGTTATGAGGAGCGGTGTAATTCAGGCGGCTCATTAATCCATACAATTAATAAAGGTAGAAGACGATTTGGAGAGTTTCACCATCTGTTTAAAGAACTTGAAAAGGATCCCAACAAATTTCATGAGTATTTTCGCATGTCTCCAGAAACACTTCAATATACTTGTATACTGAATGGCATATCTCCATTGTTACAAAAAATTACTATATTGTTTGGATCGCTGATCCCATAATGGAGGTCGAGCTCTTACGGCTAATATTAATTTTTCATCGTCCATGCGTGCAATTGGTACAAACGGCTTCACGATACTGTCTACTTTGGGCTAATTAGCGCGATAAAATCAAACAAATTTTATTTTCAAACACACGCTCGCACTCGGCGCTACTACCATTGCGTCGGATCGCTCTGTATAGCACGCTGTCGGAACATTTAGATATGTAAATATTCGTATGTTTGTTTTGCTATCATCGCCTCGCATGGCATAGCATAGCATCGCATAGCGCGCAGTGGAAACGTACCCTAAAGCTTACCTAGCAAGTTGGTAGCTGCTTTAAATATCACTGCATTAAATATCATATGGGTGTCTTCTTTAATTGCTGTGACAGGTAGCAAGCTAGGAGCCAACCTATCAACTTCCTTGTTACCTTTACATTGCGCGTGGCCTTTCACCCAACAAACACAAATACTTTTTGTGACAGTCTCATCCGCACATGTTTGATAACATTTCTTTACTACGCCAGTTGTTATTTTACAATTCTGTAGCGCTAGTAGCGACTATACAATGATAGTTCCTTCCTTCCTCTTTGAACCAACGGTATAGAAGAAGATTTGTCATAGGCGGATCCAGAAGACTTCTCAGGGGGGGGGGGGGGGCATTTTAGTGATAAAGTAACATGTGACCCGCGAGAGGCCAAATTAAAAAAATTTTCAAGGTCACGCGTTTTCCTGGCACTTCAAAATTTCAATGAAAAACCCATTTATACAAAAATACCGACTATCACAAGAATACTTTTTGAAATTTCTAAGGGTGCCAAAGGGGGGGGGGGCATGGCCTCCATGCCCCCCCTGGATCCGCCAGTGAGATTTGTATTTTCTGTTTGTAACCATGACTGTATCTTCTACGGTGGTTTGATCGGTATCTTTAATCAGTAGTGGCTGGTAGAATTTAATTAATTCTTGTATTTTTGTGAGGTAAAGGTACCATGGGACCTTCTTACTTGAGTTTAGGAAATCATTACTACACCCAAATAGGATAGGATAGCAAAAAACCTCGAAAGTGGATATACTTTTTTTTATTCTTATGATTTTTTGCTATTTTTTTCTTAAAGTTACAATTATTACAAAATCTCAGAAACGAAATTCTGGTGTACAAAATAAAAAATTCAGTCATTTCCATATCTTTAACATATCTCGACATTATGAAAAAAAAAAACAGAATAAAATAATGTATTTACTTACAAATATTTTGCAACCCGTTTTTTTGCTATTCGTCTATTTGGATTTAGTAATAATCCCTAGAATCTCGTATTCCTTACGAAAATACGAGAATTTCAAATTCCACCAGCCACCACTGCCTTCTATAAGAATTGTAACGAGCCATCCAAAAAAAAAATACGTCATCAAAGTTAGCTGAGCAAAAAAAGACATATTTCTATTCAATCTTAAATTTATAACCCTATTTAATTGTCAAGGCTGTCACATTATATGACAGCCATTATTTATTTTACAATTATTGTGACAGCCACTTATCAAAAGTTTGACAACAAAGTTTCCCTTTGAGCTTCGACATAACCGTTTTCATCTCTCTCGTTCATAGCCAGGTTTAAGGTTTTCTTTTTATGGATGGCTCTTAAATAAGGTTTATCGAAAACGAAGTAAGGAGGGACGTTGTCCATGGCAACCTGTAGAAGTGGCAATCTACTGATGGTGTCATTCCACAGGCCACCCCTGGTCACACCACTACTCATGTTCGTCTGTATATCAACAGCTTTGAGACGTACCTTCGGTGTTGTTGCCGTCTCGTCTAGATACAAGTCTAGTGCACGGTATACGTACGAGTACATCTACCGTGAGTCTAGTGGCGACATACCACTAATTGAGTGTAGTGATGGCACTCGAAGAGGCGCCACAATATACCAGAACCCCAAATAATGATCACCCCAATAAACATATCCATGACGAGTTCAGTCTCCATCTTCTTACCTCAAGTTCCTCCAAATAAGGAATTCATTATTATTCACGAATCGCATTATATCACATGGAATTTGAAGTCGTGGGATGTTCCGTTTCAAGTTACATACATATGTACATATCTAATTCATATTTATTGCTTCTGGCTCATATGTCCAATAAATGGTAAAAGAGTAACCTTAAAATATTTTTTTGAATGCCGTGTTTGTATATCAGCAAAATATAATTTATTCCTTCATTTTCCCAACTAATTTAAGTTTGTTTAAATATTTATGTACATATATAATTTTACTACAATTTAGAAAATGCAATCACGAATATTCAATGACATTGCAATATTCACTGCAACGCATTTCGAAAACAAAACAACCTCTCTATTTTTAAAGGTGATTTGGCATTCACTGCTAAAACAGATCGGAAAGTTTATTGACGTTAATTGTATTAATACAACCTTGCGTCGTTAGAAGTTAATTGTTGTACAAACGAATACAAGATACAAGTATTAAGAACAAGTAGAAAGTATTTGTAAAAACTTACAAAATTTGACAAAAATCATTAGGTATTCACCCACTACTTACTACGGCACAATGACGGCTATCTGTAAAAAATAACGGTCAGTGACAATTAGATTATCTTTTCTGTCTATACGGTGTAAGGAGTGTATTGAAATTACATGTTTTTGAAAAGATCAGATTCCATTCTTTAATGTTAAGTAATATTCACCTCAATATACATTATGCATATGTATCTACATACGTATATAAAAGGTGGTCCAGATAACATGATAGAAAATAAATTATTACTACTTAAAAAAAGACAATAGATACATCAAGGAAGCCGATTTTTAAGCCGATAAGTATATAAGATGATCAAAATGTTTGCCGTTCTCAACTACAGTGCCGGTACAGAACCGGTTTTGAAATTCTGCCAGTACTCGATGACAGTGGCGGTGCGTGATCCTAAGATTGGGGGTGCACCATACATAAAAATAACGATAACCATAAGAATAATAAGAATACCCCTAATATGAGATAAATATTTATCTCATATTAAGGTTATTCTTATTAACTCTATTAATTTGAAAACTTACCTAATTTTCTTTGTAAATGAGCTCAATTCTGCGATTTTTACATTGTGCAAATTTTTCAATTACTTTGTTGTTAAAATTTTCGATATTTGTAATGGTCTTTTTCAATGGAGAGCATAGCCAAAGCCGACAGTCTTTCCTGGCACATGGTGTTGCGCAAAAATGTCTTTATTCGTTTTAAATAGAAATTTTCCACAAAAACGAATACAGTTAATAATAATGTTTAAAACATACCTGTTTTTTTGAAACCGCTTCATTGTATGCTGCCACTGCTCGTTGATGAGCAGAATCGAGCATTGTCGCAATATTTGCAGTGCCTAGCATGGCTAAATTCAAAACATTATTCATGTGTCCAGCAGAATTTGCATGTTTTTTTTATTTTCTCGTTTATGTGATTTAAATCCGTTACTCCAGTTTTGGTCCAAGGTGTTTATCCGCCAAACAAAACACTGCGTTCAATACATCGCATCCACTTAACCACAAATGTTTTTTAAATAAGTCGTTATTAAATGTTCTTACAAATTGTTTACTTTTTCCTTTCACGGCTAATTTTAAATTAATTTGTGGAGTGGGCTACCTAGAGTTTTTAATTTGCACTTTTTCCTCCAAATTCAAGTTAGAGAATGGAGTTTTTAATAAGTTTTGAATATAATTCATTATTCCAAACTAGATTGTAACCGAGTTTATATTTATAAAACGTGAGCGATAAAACAGCAATCGCAATGTACGAAAACAATTCACAAACTAACCGATCGATCACTCTCGTGCGCTCTTAAACTCCGCACATCATATATATATAGGATTCGCCCACTACGCGTCCTAATTGTGGAGGGGCAAGCAGTAACAATACGCGTTCGCTTTTTCGTATTGCACGCAAGCATGATCGTCGTGCCGCTTTTTCGTATTGCGCGTGTCGACTCCCGCGCCGCGATCGGAAACCAGTGGCGTTGGAGATAGAGACCTAGCGTCTAGTGGATTCGTAACGCTGCGGCCACTTAATATTCAGATGGTATTAACGCTAGGGATGCGGCAAGGCGATAAATTAAGAATGCAACCATTAATTACTAAATAAAATTATTAATGCTAAATTGTTGGTAGTGCGCGCGCACCAGCGCACCTTATAGCCCACCGCCACTGCTCGATGAAGGATGTCAGAATTAACTTCAGTAATCTCACGTGTAATGGCTCATTTGAGGTCCTCTAGTGAATTGGGAACATTTATATATACTCTGTCTTTAAGCTCTATAAAAATAAACGCATGTATTAAGACAGGCCTCTCCAACTTCGATGCTATTGCCGCTCCAGCCAAGCGCCGGCCAAGCACCGGGAATTAAATGCAAGAATATGATGCTGTCTGTCTCTGTCGCGCAAAGGCGGCTGTGCTGCGAACGAGTGAGAAGGCAGTGGACAGGCACCGGTGCTGCGAGGTGCGGCACCGGTGCGCGCCGGCACCGAGTGCTCGTGTTGGAGAGGCCTGGATTAAGATCTGGACTGTAAGGAGACCATTAAGTTCAGTGAATTTTCAGTGGGTTTTCGACTTGATGTCTCGCGCCTTGTGTCCCAAACACTTCCAGTTGTCTCAAATCTAGCCATTAACCTGAAACAAACGGATACCAGTAAGAACATTATGATGAAATTGCTTACCACTACTTACCGTGAAATGACCACTCGGATAGGAGTGTCCTTTTTTTCAAATTCTTTAAGTGCACGTCGAACAGTGGAATTACTTCGGTTACTTTCGTAAAATTTTCTTATAATAAATAATCGTTCCTCCAGGGTCGGGGAATCCATACTCAAATCATTCAAATTCTGAAACAAGGTCTTCACCTGAAATGTATTTTTATTTACTATTTCACTATAACACAATTATACGTAAATTAATGAGAATGCCGTTGGTGCGACAACATTTTTTTTATCATGTTATTTGGACCACTCTGTATGTACATAAGTTGCTGTGCACAATAATATCTGAGTTATAATTCCCGCCTCATAACTCAACCAATTCTTGAGACATTTAAGAATTAAAAAAGAAACAGTTATTATTCACATAACACCTTGTACTAAATGGAAAATTTCATTCTACTGTTTTTTCAGATTTCAAAAATATGAAACACTGTAGAGTTATTATTTTTAGTATGTGAGTTATTCAACATAAAAATACATACAGGGTATCGCATTAATAAAGGGACACAGCGAAACTGCATCAGATTGTTTCGGTAAAAACATTGCGATGTAACCAAACTTACTTTCCTCCAAAAATTATTGGTAACCAACATGGGCGTAGTCAGGGGGGTGATCATCATTTGAGTGTTGCAGTCTTTATATACTTAAAAGTTTTATAAGTTTTTTAGTAAGCTTGATTTTTGAGTTTTTAAACGAAATTGATTTCTTCCGAAAATTGAAGCACTTCTTTATTTATATATGTATGTTCTTATGCGTGTGCATACAGTCTAATGTAGGCCTCTCCAACATGAACACTCGGTGCCTGTCCACTGCCTTCTCACTCGTTCGCAGCACAGCCGCCTTTGCGCGACAGAGACAGACAGCGTCATATTCTTGCATTTAATTCCCGGTGCTTGGCCGGCGCTCGGCCGGAGCGGCAAAATAACACCGGATTTGGAGGGGGCCCGGTCTAATGCATATATTCCTGGTCTCGGCGATAGTTGTTTTCCTTTTCTATCGCACTTGAATTGCGTGACGATAGAGAAGGACTGGAAGGACAATAAATATCGAAAAGACCAGGCATATATTTATTAGACTGTACACGGAAAAAAATCGTACAACTCGCAATCGTGAGATGCAAAGTACTGATTCATATTTTTGAAAAATCTCGATCTATACGACGCGTTTTTTGAGATGACTCAACTGGAGTTGTAGCGATTGTCAAAAGTTGTATAATTTTTGTTGTATGAGAGATGTGAATTATTGGTGCAACATGATAAGTTTTTTTTCAGAAAAAGTTCTGTCACTCTTCTCAGAAGACAAAAGAAAACTGTGTTTGGTTTAATACAATAAATTTCAAACTCTTAAGTATGTTTTTATTCATGTACGTGGTAACGTTAAAATTTTAATATTTTACTCGTATTTCATCATTTTATGTCCGACGCTAAAAATGTCCTTGTACAGAAAAGCAGTGGCGGTGCGTGATATTTCAGTTAGCCATATCTTGAAAACGACGCATGGGACCCACTTCACTTTTTAGGTGATGACTATACACCTCTTACAGAAAGGATTTATAGTGAAAAAACCGTCAGCAAAGTGCGAAAAAATTTTTCAAAAACACTGGAGCACTCCCTGGGTTCTCAGTAACGCTCTGTGGAATATTTGCAGTATATTTTTTTTTTCATAATCTAGAAACAAATATAAGGAGACGTTTTTCGATTTGTTGCAAAACATTTTTTTTTTTTTTCAAAAAGTTATGGCCATTTTAATTTTAATTTTATAGGAACATTTTGTTTCCCAAAATTAAAATGGCCATAACTTTTTGAAACAAAAATATTTTGTTACAAATCGAAAAACGTCTCCTTATATTTGTTTCTAGATTATGAAAAAAAAATATACTGCAAATATTCCACAGAGCGTGACTGAGAACCCAGGGAGTGCTCCAGTGTTTTTGAAAATTTTTTCGCAAACTTTGCTGACGGTTTTTTCACTATAAAGTGGGTCCCATGCGTCGTTTTCAAGATATGGCTAACTGAAATATCACGCACCGCCACTGCAGAAAAGTATAAAGTATATACGGAAAAACTAGACTTTTTATTGTAACAAAAAATAAATGTAATTATTTATCCTCAAAATGGATAACAATTTCGCCCCCCTCGCATAAAAACCTGGCTACGCCGCGTAAAAGTTTATTTAATTGCTTTAAAAAACAATATTTATCACAAAATTTGATGATTCGGGGTTTTTTGAAGTGAGGAATTTTAAATTTACTTACTTTAAACGTAAACCTTATGACATCGAACTTTTCTTAATGTTAAGGGTCATGTACATGATAATTATGACCCGGAAAATGTGCCACAGCGCAGGGTTAAACTGCATTCCAATATCCCGACACCCGCACGGGAATGGGGTAGTAGAGTTCGAGTGCGCGTTACTAGGCATGGTAAGTGGCGTACGTATGTACAGGCAAGAAATACACGCGTATATGATTTACAAGGCACTTAAAAAATACGATTTATACTTTAATTATCATAGATTTGTATAGTGCCGACCCTGCGTTGTGGCACACTTTCCGGACCCTAATGATAATATAAATTTTATTGCGTGAACAGCCAGAACACACAATCTATGGCACAATATTGACGTCACAGAAGTATTTTGCCCCTCTCACTCACAGTCACCCAAGTACATATTTTGCCCCCTCACACTCGATCCCAGTTTCGTTACTGCTGGTTACCAGTCTGGTTAGTGTAGTTTTGGAAACTATTTAATGTAGTTTTGAAAAAATATATCAATTTGAAATGATTTTTTTAAAAGGTAAAAGATTTTAGATTGTAACCAACTGATGAGCTATTATCTTTCATTTATTTACTTATTATTAGTGTTATATCACACTAACTCGTACCGGACAAAATGTTTACTAACAGTAAGTAAATCAGCTTTTCGTCACTTCGACTCCAACTGTTTACAAACCGTTATCAGAACGCCCGTCGTGTCCACTGTCCATTCGAACCAAAGTTTAACACCCTTAACCTTGCGAATACCATAGATAAAAAGTATAACTACTAAACACTCTAACCAAATATGTACTTATTTGCATTTGGTCACGTCGGAGAGTTCCGTTGACCTACATATGTACATATGTATATGATTCTTTTAATTAAGTTAACTTTACACTGACTTTTTAATACCGTACGTCAGACGATTGTTTGTAGAATTGTCATTAATTAAAAATGGAAATTTTAATTTCAGGAACAGAGAATTGAATGATTACCTTCTTCTAAAAATGAATCAAGTTTGTGAAAAAATATATTTGAAAAAGTTATTTAGAACGAAATAACGTTAGCGGTATACTTATAGTGTCCTCCAACAAGTTTGCACCACAAGGAAATTTTTTTATTACAGTCTGGGCCAATAATATCAAATATGATGCACTCTTAATCAGCAAAAGCCAAACACATTGGTTGTCTTAAATTGATAAGTCTGCCAATATGTTATTTATAGTGTTCAATCATTTTTTTAAAACACACAAAAATGACAGACAAAAATTATGTAGAAAGAGTTTTTTCGTTTCGATATCACTGTACTCTATTCCCATTCTAAATTTAAAATAGGTAGAAAAAAGCAAGGTTGTCAGATATATTTTCTAAAATTGCTAAGCTCACTATACAAGTATACTTCATACTTCAGTAAACTGTTAGTTCGTAACGTTCTTAGAAAGCTAGTTTGGAAATATTTAAAAAAAAATACATAGATATAAATTTATTAGTTAGCATTAAAATAAAGCGTTTAAAATTGCTGTAAAAAATAATTATAAATTAAAACAACTTTTTGAAGAGCCGGCAACGGCGGCTGGCGGCACAGAATAAACCACTGGCGCTAACACCGGTCAACGAGACTATTAGACTACTTTGCATTTAATACATTGCTAATACTTCTTCGGTCCACTGTGCCATAAAATTTTTACGACGTCGTTAAAATGATTTACGACTTTAGGCACTCAACTTGTTTAAGACGCCAGTGACGTGTATTTCAGCTAGGTTTATTAACACAGACAATTTTTTGAGATTGTCTGTCTAAATGAGCATTATTTACAGCAAATTATATTACAAATATTAAGAGTTTTGTATGCAGGCTAATTTTAATCTCCTATATTGATTTGAATTAAAAAAATTATTTCACAATTTTCGAATTTATAAAAAAGATACATATATGCACGCCCATGGAATCAAAAAGTTGCACTGCTTTTTTTGTTCCCCAGGCGTATTTATCATTTTCAATTAAAATTAGAAGGACTATACCATATTTAAATTGATAACATTAGAAATAAAACGTACAGGACAAAAAAATCTATCATTTCCTGAAAAATTGACCTCTACACACTGAAAATCGCTGTAAGAATTGTAATAAAATAAATATGGACATGTAAGGCACATCCAAACAAAAAATCACAGCTTTCAGCTTTGTGATCTGAAGAAAATTTGCCTAATAGGCTAATAGAATTTTGAATCTAATGAATTGATGAACATGATGAACATTGTTTACTTTACATACATACATAAATATCATTATTTTACGTTTGTTTTTTTTTTATAAAATTTTACCACAATATATCAAACATAATCAGGAATTCAATGGCATTATAATGTTCACTGGAACATATTCACTGGAACGAATGCATTCAAAAATATAACAACCATTTTTAAAGATGATTTGGCATATTTAAGAAGACCCCTTAAGTTATTATTAAGTTATTATTAAGTATTATAAAAAGAAAACAATTTTAAAATTTGATTTATAGGATAAGATTGAGGTTCCATTTCAAAGGGCACAAACTGTATACCAATGTCGTAATAATAAATGTCGATGGCCATTAAAATAGAGCCACCGGCGAAATTATGAAAATCAGCAATAAAAAATACAAAACTGAAATAAACACAAAATTATTAAACGGTACAGTTTATGCTAAGTAAAGAATATAAATTAATCTATGACATATAAATTCAAGGTTTAAAGGCAATGGTCACTGAAATAGAGACCATTACAAGGCATTACATTTAAACGTGTAAATAGACAAACTTTATTATTTCCATTATGGTTAACTAACCAGTTTATGCTTAGTATTTTATGACGTGACCTTTATTTCAATGATTAGGTACCTCACGGCTCACGGCACACAGTGGGTTAGAATCGGAAAATCCTGACCAAAAATCGAGAAAAGTAGAAAATTTGTCAAACTATATCGAATTTAATGTTTTTTGGGTCGCTGATTTCAAATTTGTACTTTATATTTCAAAAAAACAAAATGGCGGCCCGAAAGTAACCGCTTTTTGCGATAAAAGCAACTTTTAAAACTCCAAATTAGAGTATTCATATTTTCTGTAAATAAGATTTCAGATAATTTAATGCTCTCCTCGAAAGGGAAACAAAATGGCGGACCGGCGGCAACCGCATGAATCATTTTTTCGGATAAAAGGTACTTACTATGATCAAAATTAGAGCATTGATATTTTCTGCTTATATAATTTCAACTAAATCTCCTTACCGAAAAAAACAGGTGAACCGGAATTAAAATTTTCTTAAAAAGCTACATATTTTGATTCGAATAAGATTATTTATATTTTTCATTAATAAGATTTTAATCTAACTCCCTGAAGAAATGGAGAGCCAAAAGTAAGAACTTTTTGGAACCTACAATTGCACGCAACGTGTCTTCAGTTAAGTTACATTAGGTTACTAAAATTATTTTGTGTTAAAAATTGATTGCAGAGAACCTCAGTTATGTTGGATTAGGTTAACTAGTATAAAATAAAAAATATATATATTCACGGAACATTGAGACACCCTATATTTCTCCTTCCACTGGTCAATAGTGTACACCAGGTATATACATTTCCCCCTTGGTTGAGACTTACTATTGTATTGGGGATGAACACCTGCTTTGACGCAGGTACAGTTAGAATTGCCCCGAGAACGCTCTATTGGACGCGCCTTTCTATTTTTGCATTTTTCACTGAAATGAGCAGTTTCGAGCAGCCAATTTTTATGAATTTCTTATTCCCCTAATATTTCCCACATGTTAAATTGTGAATTAGTGTTAGAACGCTGCAGGTACAAACTATTTTTCTTTCGCTTAACATGCGCGTTTGTATTATAAGCGCAGAGTTAATATTTATTTTTTTAGTTTCAATGTATAGATAATATTTTACATCCCTTTAAGAGTAGCTTCAATTTTTTTAAATCGGAAATACACCTTGTGGTAACAAAAATTCACAACACACGAACGTTGAGTATTTCGGGACCGATTCTCGTACCGTTACGCACTCGAAGGTGACCAACTTCCGACTGACGTAGAACGGCAGGTATAAAACCTAGGTAGTTGTCGTTTCAGTATTACACGCAGGAAACCCTGCTTCAAAAAGCCATATGAATTAAAACAGAATATAACGAACTTGGTTTTTCGATTTTAGGCCAGGATTTTCCGATTCTAACCCACTGTGCGGCGTGGCGGCGTTGCATAGACTCTATTAGCTTTCGGCATTTCATTAGCTATTGGTATAGACGACCAATCTTTTTATATTATCTGTCATAGTTCTTCTTTATTCCGTGTCTGATATTTACCAGCTGCAATTTTTTTAGTCAGCCTACAAGTTCTTAGTCGCTCAAATACCGATATTTGATGATTCTCAAAAGATTTATTTTCCTTTGCAGTATTCCTCGGATCATTGTCCGTTTAAAATTGATATACGAATAGCATTTCATCACATCACGTGCATAAAGTAACAGCACATGTTGAAGGATGTTTGTGTACTCATTTTGATCCATTACAAGTGAATCGAAGTGGTGCTACGGGCCACGCACTCTTCACTTGTGGGGAGACGCGTAGATCCACGTATCCATGATAAGACTTTCGACAAAGCAATCAAAGCATTTCTGCGCATATGCTACGCCCCTAATGCCTCACCTGCGTCGCATACGGGTCACTAACAAGACCGAGATTTGCTAACTGACTTACAAAATGGATGCTGTTCAATCTCTTTTGTCCAGTTAAATGAATTATATAGTGTGGATACCACTTATGGATTTTTTTTGGTGTATTTTGAGTATTATAAAAAATGTTCGAAACATCAACTTTAGATTGAATGATACGCCTTTGAAATTAAAATTACATTTAAATTGACTGTAACAGGGTGATTCGAGTGTTTCCATGCGGTAGCAGGGCAGGAACAACTTCATTCCTAAGTTTTAAATATTTTTCAACTGTAAAATTTCCTTAAATAAAAGTTTGTCCAATTATATGGTTGCCGATGATATACATAGGTATACCCAAACGTTTTTGCTAATTAGTCAGCATTTAGTAATGAACAACATTTTGACCATTTAATACGCTAAAACAAATAACAGGAAGTTCTGTAGAAAAATACTTTTTGTGAAACTGTTCATTTTACCTACTTTTGCGTTTTCGTTATATCTCTTTAAAATATAAAAATATTTAAATATTTTATGTCGTTGGATTGAAATGATATAATCCATAAATACAAAGTATACAGGGTGATCCATTCTAAAAAACTCACCTAGCTATTCCTGAAAATACGATAAAATACGCTATTCCTAAAAATTGACGCGTCCTAACAATTTTGATAATTTTCTTAAATAACGCCAAAAATAATTGTATTCCATAAGTGCTATATGAATCAGAAATTGATTCCGCACCCTAAAAAAAACTTTTTTTGGAGTTTATTAATTTGAATTTATTTATTAATTTTAAGTTTATTAAAAAATTATTAATTATTAATAATTTTTTTTGTTCTTTAAATATTTTAATTGGCATTCCGGTCGTATGTCAGAGTGTTGAAAAATCAGATTTCCATGTCATTTTGTCGATTTCGAAATTGATAAGCAATAATAAGTTGTATTTTTGAAGGCAGTAACAAAATATTTAAATATATTTCATGGCTACCGCGCGTGTACGTCACTGGCTGGGAGATGAAAATTTGAAATTCTTTGAAAATGCACCATTTCAAAGTAGTTGATTTATTAGGGCGATGAAAAATATGTATTTGTTTCAGTATAAGAATTAGTTTAGTGTAAGGTGTCGATTTTTTTTTACGTTTATTCAATTCGGTTACTACGCCAATATGTAGAGTTATAGTTTTATATGTTTTTGTCAATTCTAGAAATAAGAAATTAATATTATTGCAGTAGGTAACTACAGTAATAATAATGAGCCATCAATCAATAAAACATCATCAAAGTTGGCCCAAAACAAAAAAAAGACGTATTTCTATTCTTGACCTCAAGTGTATAACCTTATTTAATTGTCAAGGCTGTCAAATTATGTGACAGCCATTATTTATTTTTATCATAGTGACAACCACTTGTCAAATGTTTGACAACAACAAAGTTTTACTTCGAGCTTCGACATAACCGCTATTTCCATATATCTCGTTAATAGCCAGATTTGATGACGTTTTTTTTGAAAGGCTCATTATTGTTTTTGAGAAATGATAGAAAATCAAACAAAAATGTCACAGTCGGTTCAGTTTAGCGTCAAATATTGTTTCAATTTCTATGTTCCTTAAATAATATACCCCACTTCTGCATCCATGCCTTAGTTGTCCACATCCTTTAATTAGTATTCTAAGGTTTTTTTTTTATATTAGATTTGTAAAATATTTATTGGTTTATTATGTTTTTTTAAATATTTTCTTTGTTTCAAGCAAAGACAACTTTTTTAAATATTTCTTATCGATATTGCAGTCATACGCCACTTGATGGGAATTTTTATATGGCGACTTTGAAATGTAAAATGTACCGTTTCAGAAGAGTTAATTATTTTGGGCAACGAAGTATATTTTTTATTATTACATATTTTCTATCCATATCATACTTAACGGAGTTTTTTTGTTGATTGCTCTGATCCATTTTGAAGTGCCTAAGCAAAATAGACTTGCAGAATATGTGCGAACATTTTTTTTCTTCTTAATCACCAAGTAAATACAAATTATTTTTATTCTTCTTACTTTTTTCGAAATCTTGACACCTTTTAAAATTATAGGAATTCTAATTTTTATTTCACCAGCATTTCGTTTGTGACATTTTATAATAGCTGTGGAAACAAAAATTCACAAATATTTTACAAGCCGTTGCCGTTACAAGATTTTCTGATGAGCAAGTCGTTTATTATAGCCTTCTACTTACTTCTAGTTGTCACCCCCTAAAATATGATGTGGGACCCATGTTTTCTTACGAAACAACAATAGTCCATGTCCCGAAGAATATTTCAACTACATGTTTTCTGGTAAAAAAAATAAATGATTCCTATGCAGAATGTCTCCAGGAATACGGGAAAAATTTTTGATGCGATTAAAAGTCGGAAACATTTGTTTGTTTAACAATTTATAAAATATTGCAAGTTTTTTTTTGGTTTTTTTGCTTATATCTTTGCTTCTAGAGCTCGCCAACTCGCAAAACCAGCGCTAGTTTGGAAAATGGCAGTTTCTTGAATTTTTTTTTTGCAAAACTATACAAGATATCTCAAAAACATTTTGGTCACTGTATAACATAATACTTAAAGAACATATGGTCATTTTCTTAAATTGAAATATTTTGAAATTTGGCTGTAATTTCAAAAAACGTCAAAACATGCTATCTTGGCTTCTGAGAAAGGTAGAGCAACATTTTTTTTTTAAATATTTGTTTTTTTACGACGATTAAAGTGCCACTGATTTGAAAAAAAATATATTAAAAAATGGTCGAGATATTTGCAATTGTTTTTGCAAAACTTTTTTTTTCTTGACAAAACGTTAAGAATTAATTTTTTTTTTGTATTAACTTATACAATATGCTAATTGCAATGTGTTCACCGAGGCCAAATTACGATATATTATGGCGTACTTTTGCAATAAGACCTCAAGTTTCACTTTAAAAAATTAATTTACAAAAAACTAAGCAATATTTTGCAAATCCGCAAAGCGTTTTTTGTTCAGTTAGTTGAGAGCTATTCTCAATGTCAACATCAAAATTCATTGAGCAGATTTTGTTTTACGTTACTCTAAGTATTTTCGATCTAAAAAATTAGTTTTGCGATTTTTGGCAATTTGTTTATAACAAACAATAAAAACTCTATTTA
Source organism: Aromia moschata (assembly GCA_029963805.1). Lineage (NCBI taxonomy): Eukaryota > Metazoa > Arthropoda > Insecta > Coleoptera > Cerambycidae > Aromia > Aromia moschata. The sequence goes on from JAPWTK010001525.1 coordinate 24,464, forward strand.
CGAAATGGCCTATCTTGTAGGAAATTTGATGACGAAAAACTCGGTGGCCGTAAAAATTGCCTACGAGCTCTAGAAGCAAAGATATAAGCAAAAAAAAAAACAAAAACAAAATTGCTATTTTTTTACAAATTGTTAAAAAAATAAATTCTTCATAAAAATCAGTTATTTTTTTTTTCTGCCAGAAAACATGCAGTCAAATCGTATTTTTTTTGAGCTTCGGGACATGGACTACAAGAATTGTGAATTCCTCCAACCATCACTGTTATAGTATTTCTAATGTGAATGTGAAGACATGAAAAAAATGCAAGGTTGTCAGATATATTTTCTAAAATTGCTAAGCTCACTATACAAATGTTATATTTATACTTCAGTAAACTGTTAGTTCGTGACGTTCTTAGAAAGCTAGTTTGGAATATTTAAAAAAAATACATAGATATAAATTTATTAGTTAGCATTAAAATAAGGCTTTTAAAATTGCTGTAAAAAATAATTAATTAAAACAACTTTATGTATATTACTATACTTAAGAAAATTTTGAAGAGCCGGCAACATGCATCATTCACGCTGTAAGCTACAGTGACCCAATTGGAGTACTTTGCATTGCATCAAATACGTTGGTTAGCTATTCATGCGGTCCACTGTGTCGTTAAAATGATTTACGACATTCTCTATTGTTTCCGCCAGTGAAGTGTGTTTGTGTTTGTGAAAAGTTCAGATTGTCTGGCTAAATGAGCATTATTTACAGAAATGTGCCTGCATACAGAGTTTTGTATGCAGGCTAATTTTAATCTATATTGATTTGAATGAAAAAAATTATTTCACAATTTTCGAATTTATAAAAGAATTATATGCACGCCATTGGGCGGCGTTAGCCATCAAAGGAATTAAAAATATATCTCTTCACATTCACTTTAGAAGGACTATACCTACTCCTCCTTAATACGGTTCTGTCAGAATCCGCGATTTCTCGGCTCTAATAACAAATCATCTACATCCTGATCAGCACATTTTTATGTAATAACATAAACTCTAATATGATATAATTCATAGTAGTAAACAACAGTGGGAATTGTGAAATGAAACAATAATAATAATGAAAATGTTTATGTAAATTCTAATGAATGCGACCGAGGCGCAATACGAAATTATCATTATCATATAACATTTATATATAATAAGTAATAATTAATAATTAAACACTCAATACCACATAACAGAAAAACATGTTCAATGACATCGCGATGCTTATGTATATTCTAAATGCATGAGTGTGGGCATGCCTTGCGTAGTAATGCAAGAAAGCGCGTCCGAGTTCCACAGGAATATTGAAAATAAACACGTACATACATATGTCTGTACTTAAATGCATTTACTTGTAAAACTTTGCTTCTACTAGTATGTTGCGTCATTTAAACCAGTCAAGGTGAAAAATAAAGCTATTTATGAAAGGAAGCTTACCTACATGAAGAATTTTAACTATACACTCAGATAGTCATCATATTAATTGTGTGCTTGTGATACCTACATATGTAAAACATTTTTGCATGCAAATTGTTTTCTGTGAACAAAAATGTCAAATAATGGAGCAGATATTAAAAAAAAAATACACACTTACATAGTTCAGGGTATGCTTCTAAGATTAATAAGTTGCAACAAAAAGAAAAAAAGCAAGCCTCTGAAAACGCAGAACTTACTGAAACATTCATTATCCTCTATAAATTTTACGTATGAAGTTGAGAACATTGAACAATTACCATTTTTAGATGTATAGTCCTTCTATTTTCAATTGAAAATTATAAATACGCCTGGGTAACAAAAAAAGCGGTGCAACTTTATGATTCCATGGGCGAGCATATATCTTTTATAAATTCCAAAATTGTGAAATAATTTTTTTTCATTCAAATCAATATATAGGAGATTAAAATTAGCCTGCATACAAAACTCTTAATATTTGTAATATAATTTGCTGTAAATAATGCTCATTTAGCCAGACAATCTCAAAAAACTGTCTGTGTTAATAAACCTATCTGAAATACACGTCACTGGCGTCTTAAACAAGTAGAGTGCCTAAAGTTGTAAATCATTTTAACGACGTCGTAAAATTTTTATGGCACAGTGGACTGAATAAGTATTTAAGGAATGTATTAGATAATACAAAGCACAATAGTATACTGGATCGGCATTCCAGTTGCCGGCACGGCACGGGCGTTGCCGGCTCTTCAAAATGTTCTTAAGTATGGTAACATACATATAAAGTTGTTTGAATTTATAATTATTTTTTCCAGCAATTTTAAACGCTTTATTTTAATGCTAACTGATAAATTTATATCTATGTATTTTTTTTTAATATTTCCAAACTAGCTTTCTAAGAACGTCACGAACTAACAGTTTATTGAAGTATGAAGTATACTTGTATAGTGAGCTTAGCAATTTTAGAAAATATATCGGACAACCTTGCTTTTTTTCTACCTATTTTCAATTGAGAATGGAAATAGAATACTTACCTATTATTTATTAGAAATAGCAAAAATAAGTTAGAACTTGATGTATACAGAAAGGATACAGCTACTCACATATGTATATGTACATTATATGCCTAATGATTCACATCATTCTTTTCAACATAAAATAGTAAGTTTCCATTTTTTAATACACATTTTATTAAGCTGCCCTCTTAGTATGACTTTTAGTAAATACTACAAAAAAATATATTTCAAAGAGTTTTAGACAATCCAAAAGCTAAAACAAATAACGAAAAAAAACATGTAGCTCATTTATAACATGGTAAAATAGAAAAATCTTGTGTAGTCCAACTTTTTGTATCCTATGCTTTGATAGACGTTAGTGGCTTAAGGCCTGGGCGCACAGAGCGCTATGCTATGTTCGCTATAAACAATGTGTACGCTATGTTCGCTTTGTTTGCTATGAAATATGGCCACACCAAAAAATAGTAAGTACAAGACTTTTAGTTTCCCACAAACATGTTACCAAGCCGGTTGCCGTGGGAAAGTGATAGTACTAATGATGAAGCAGTATTGCTGTTTTCGTTGTGTAAAAAGAAGAAACGCAAAATATTATGGATATACGATGTCAACAAAAAGAGGAAAAAGTACGGTGAATATCATCACTTAATAAAACAATTGATTAATTGCTCCATAATGGGGGTGGAATATGTTAGGAACTACTTTAACAGTACTTGCAGCACACGTGAAATACACTCGAACCCCTCTTATTTCAATTAAAGTGATTTAAATTAGTGGTGAAATAACAGAGGATGTGAATTAAGCGAAGGTGAAATCCTTCGCTTAATTCACATCCTCTGTTATTTCACCACGTTTTCCCCTATTAGATCGCGAAACCGTCCCGGTTAAGTCGCCGCCTGTAAAAGTTTTAGAACTACGTTTGGAAATTGGATTCTCGCATGAATATGTACAATTTTTATTGAAAAAAATGATTGTGAAATACATTTATTGATTAGATAAATAGGTTAGGTGTCTTTTAAAAAATATTTAATCTTTAAAATATTCATTCAAGTGGAAAATTGAACTTTGTCACGCACGACTGGGTATACTTACATTGATTTTTCGTTCAGTTGGCTCATTTTTCGTTATAACAAGTGCTGTGGTATATCTCTAAATATTTCTTTTTGCAGTTAACACAAAATAGTTGAGGTTATGATCGCGACTTAAGAGAGGCAAAATTTGGCGACTTAAGCGAGGTAATGATGCACGGATTTGACGACTTAAGAGGGGTTCGAGTGTACATCTGTTCCCGCGCGTCTTCGGCGACGTTGCAAAAATATAGCTAGAAATCATACATCTCAGCTACGCATCTAACATCGCAAACATAGCGCGCGTAGCGTCTTACGTCTGTATGGCCACGACCGTTTAAAACAAGGGGGACTATTTTTACTGCATATAGCGAACATAGCGAACGTAGCGAACATAGC
>JAPWTK010001526.1:0-28155 GCA_029963805.1 Aromia moschata
CTAGCATCGCTTAGGAAGGCCCGAGTGATTCCGAACATTGCCGAGCGCTGCGGAATTATTTAAACTGTGCTATTACTAATTTCTCTGTGATTCAACGGCCAACACAACTAATATTAGAAGTTTTTATATTAATATTACATGTGCTCGTTTATTCTGTGCTTGTGCTACGAATATTGCGTGTGGTACTCTGTAGCTGAGAACATTTTTTATCCCGTTATAATTACCATAATTATCCGGACATAGGATATTATTATTTTACACAGGACTTCGCTTTCGACATGGTAAGTTTATCTGTAGCACTAGTACTTAACAATATTAACTGCTAACTGTAACTGTTGAAGTTTGGAATTCAATCAACGTATCTCAAATTCATGCTTTTGGTTTTAAAGGCTTTTAAATACATCCCCACAAAATCCAGCAAAAGAGCGCAAAGCGCTCTTGTTTCTGACTTTTATTTATTTTTATGTTGGTAAATTATAGTATTTTAAATATCGTAATATTTAAAAGAACTTTATTAAAATTAAACTATTTTCACTGAATTACTAACTTTATCGACTATTCCTTACAGTTCTTGGTTGCGCGTACCTAACTAGAAAAGACGGATTAAGCTCCTTTACATTAATAATATTTTAATTTTTTTTTAAAGCTATTTTTGAGCCAATTCAACCATGTTTCCGAATACCTCACATTGTACGGGCAACCCCATATTTTAATTATTATGTTAGCTGGTATTACTAATAATTATTGTCTTGTTAGCCACTATTTTTTTTTTAAATGATTTTTAGATTAGTCGATCAAAACAAATATTGAAACTGGCTCTGTCCTTGGAAAGGCCCGAGTTGTACTATCCTAAGTATGAAAGCACTAAAGGGCTTACAGATAGTGAAAAATCTATTTTGCTTGCAAATTGTAAGTATTGATTTTGTTAATTATTTTATAAAATTTGTGACGTTGGGGCGTTATGGAAAGTGCTTTAGAAAGAATCAAACAATTAAGTGAAAATATAGAAATCGAAAAAAAAACGACTATAAAAGTAAACATACCTGGTAATGAAAATTTTTATATTGGGTACATTGAGAAAAGACGGCAATTCCATAATTATTGTTTTTATTATAGCACTTTCCAGTGGGCCTCTTCATAAATTTGAGTTTGAAGATAATGGTACAAAGATGTTTTAAACTTACCTAAATGTTAGAAATCCTTAACCAAAAATTCGTTTTAAGGAAAAAGTCAAACAAAAAATTTCTTCAATGTCATTTCACTTAACATTCAATATTAATTGAAATATTAGTCTATAATTTTTAAATGACAATTTCGGCTTTTTAGAGATGTACGTCGCTTTAAGTTTAATTGTTATTTATTTCAGGCTCAAGTTTATTACCGATGATTCGATGCAAATGAACTGATCAGTTCCAATCAACCTGGATGTAACAGTGAACTTTCTAAGAGAAAGAAGAATAAAAATAACGAAGATACGTTTGAATTTGAAGATAATGGTACAAATATTTTTTAAACTTACCTTAATGTTAGAAATCCTTAATCGAAAATTCGTTTTAAGAAGAAAGTCAAACAAAAATTTCTTCATTGTCATTTCACTTAACATTCAACATTAATTGAAATATTAGTCTATAATTTTTAAATGACAATTTGGTCTTTTTAGAGATGTACGTCGCTTTAAATTTAATTGTTATTTCTTATTTATTTCAGGCTCAAATGTATTACCGGTGTTCGATGCAAATGAACTGATCGGTTTCATTCAACCTGGATGTGACAGTGAACTTTCTAAGAGAAAGAAGAATAAAAATAACGAGGATACGTTTGAATTTGAAGATACGGTACAAATATTTTTTAAACTTACCTTAATGTTAGAAATCCTTAATCGAAAATTCGTTTTAAGAAGAAAGTCAAACAAAAATTTCTTCATTGTCATTTCACCTTAACATTCAACATTAATTGAAATATTAGTCTATAATTTTTAAATGACAATTTGGTCTTTTAGGAGATGTACGTCGCTTTAAATTTAATTGTTATTTATTTATTTCAGGCCCAATGTATTTGCGTTCGATGCGAAATGAACTGATCGGTTTCATTCAACCTGGATGTGACAGTGAACTTTCTAAGAGAAAGAAGAATAAAAATAACGAGGATACGTTTGAATTTGAAGATAATGGTACAAATATTTTTAAACTTACCTTAATGTTAGAAATCCTTAATCGAAAATTCGTTTTAAGGAGAAAGTCAAACAAAAATTTCTTCATTGTCATTTCACTTAACATTCAACATTAATTGAAATATTAGTCTATAATTTTTAAATGACAATTTGGTCTTTTTTAGAGATGTACGTCGCTTTAAGTTTAATTGTTTATTTATTTATTTCAGGCTCTGTATTACCCATGTTCGATGCAAATGAACTGATCAGTTCTAATCAATCTGGATGTGACAGTGAACTTTCTAAGAGAAAGAAGAATAAAAATAACGAGGATACATTTGAATTTGAAGATAATGGTACAAATATTTTTTAAACTTACCTTAATGTTAGAAATCCTTAATCTTAAATTCGTTTTAAGGGAGAAAGTCAAACAAAAATTTCTTCATTGTCCTTTCACTTATTTCAATTCAACATATTTGAAATATTAGTCTATGATTTTTAAATGACAATTTGGTCTTTTTAGAGATGTACGTCACTTTAAGTTTAATTGTTATTTATTTCAGATTCAAATTTATTACCGGCGTTCAGTGCAAAATGAACTGATCAGTTCCAATAAACCTGGATGTGACAATGAACTTTCCAAGAGAAAGGAGAAAAAGAAGAATAAAATAATCAGAATACCTTTAAATTTGAAGATAATGGTACAAATCTGTAATTAATTAATCATTTTGGAATTTTAAAAACACATAATTCTTTATCAATTTCCAACTTTATTGTATGTAATTCGTTTCAGCGGTGAATTCTTTTCCCGTTTTGGAAGAACCGATGAGTTTTGATGGTTACGACTCCGATAAAGACCCTGAATTTCAACCTAATGACGATGATTTGGAGGAAAGTGAGAGCGAGTTTGATTGTGAATTTTCACCGAAATTTGAAGAAAATAACAACAGGAATATAGAAAAGAAGTTTAGGACGATAGTTAATGATTCCGAAGAAAATGAAATTTGTACAACTTTAATGCTGTGAAAAGAAATCGTTCTCAGCATTTTTGTTTTTACTCGCGAAGAACACGTAAAGCAGTTTTCAAGACATATTGTGAGAAACCATAAATATGAATTGGAGGTTCAAAAATTTTGTTTTTACCCAAACAAAGTAAAGAACGAAAGCAACTGATAACAAATTTGAGGAACAAAGCGTGATTTTCTTTGTCGTCAAAATGGGAGACGATTTAAAATTCAGAAAAATATGATCCATGATCCGTTGCCTTGTGAACATTGCCTCGGCTTCTACTCGAGAAAACGACTATGGATACATAAAAAATATTGCTCTCTAAGACCAAGCAACGACATTTCCAAATTTTCTGCTGGATCTGTTCAAACACTTCTAGTTAGTAATCTTAAGATGGATCGTGAACTTATTGAACGTGTGTTTCCCCCGAATGTCGAGCGGATAAAATTTCGTTAACCTAAGAAAGATGAACTGATTTGTGCATTTGGAAGCCGATTTCTGAGAAAATACACCGAGATAAACATCAGGTGCTTGTCACGTCAAGAAAATGAGAGAATTAGCAAAAGTGCTTATTGAAATGAAAAAGCTGAATCCCAAGTAAACTCATTGATTGAAGCCTTAAGGCCCATTAACTTTGATTTACTCGTGAAAGCTGTTAAAGCGGCTTTAAAATTTAATTCTGAAGAAGATAAATACGGGGCTCCAACCTTTGCCATGAATATTTCTACATCGCTGAAAGGATTGCTGTGAGGTAGCAATATGTGAGATCCTAAAACAAACATTGTTTCGAAAATAAAACCTTTCATAAACTGAAACAGAAATAAAAACAATGATTATGCTTATCAAGTCAAATTGGAAATATGAAATATCTCACCATGCTGCAAACAATTTGCATTCGAAAAAATGAACTCAATCGGAATAGTTCCATTGGCAAGCGATTTAAAAAAATTCACTCACTAAAAACGACGGCAAATTCAGCTGCAGCAAAATTACAGTCAGATTGTAACGATCGTGACGCTTACAAAACCTTGCAACAGACTGTCTACTGTAGAATAATGTTATTGTGCCGAAAAAGACCTGGTGAATTGGCTCGATTAACAGTTGACCTTTACAATGAAGGTAAAGAAGCACAAACTTATGAAGAATTTGAAAACAAAATAAGACCATCTGAAAGGATTTTGATGAGAAAATTTAAAAGAGTAGTTATCAAAGGAAAACGTAAAGCCACTCCGGTGCTCTTCAGCTTAGACGTCCAAGAACACATTCAAATTCTGCTGGACCTAAGATCGAATTTCACTTCTCAAAATGACCCCTACATCTTCTCAAAATTAATTTCTCGTGAACCATTTAGAGGTTACCAGGTGCTAATGCACCAGCTAAAATGGCAGGGTTAAAAATCCTGATGCAATAAAAAGTAGAGGTTTCGCGAAAACACCTAGGCGACCATAAGCCAATTATTTTCTATGGAAAATGAGGATGTTGGAACAGTTGACAACCTTTATGGGACACACTTTAGGTAATACGTTTTTCTTTTAAAAAGCTTTTAGATCCTTTCAGTTTGATTATTTTATTTTGTATCGTTTATTATTTTTTTAGATGTTCATAGAAAAGAATATCGTCTGCCGGATGATATATTTCAAACTGCAAAAATAGCAAAGTTGTTGTTGCTAATGGAAAGTGGTGATGTTGGGAAATACCAAGGAAAAACCCTTGATGAAATAAATTTGGAAGAAGATCTAATGAATCCTGAAAAAAATAAGTATGTTAACTTTTTTTAATTTGTATACACAGGGTGTTCCAAAAGGTATGTCATAAATTTAACAGCACGTTCCTGGATCAAAATCATGTCGATTTAACACAATATACCTACCTATATACGATTAAGCATCCCAGTGGAACTACGTCCTTCCAGTTTTCATTTTTAATATATTTTTTAAATTGTTTCTGTCATGAGTAGAGATAAAGATTTCAAATGTGCCATGTACGCTTATTCCTAGGATTCAACTAATCAGCTAGATTCTTATCTATCTCACTTAAAACTAGGGTAGTTAACCTGAGAATTGTTTGTTTTTGGGCCATAATTCTTAGACCAGACAAATATTTTAAAAATATTTACATCGTATTGGAAAATAATTAAAAAATAAAAGAATCTTATTCTTATTCAAAGTTCGAAAACTGTTTTCGTGAAAATTTCAATTAAAAATATTGGTCTTATTATTTTTATGTGCCATTTAAGTTTTTCGATAAAAGAGGTTAAGGAAAACGAAAGATTATCTCTGATTAATTAATGGATGGTAGACGTCAATGTGACAGAAAAAGTAAAAAATAGCAGCAGTTTCTTTTTTAAAAAACTTAGTTTGATTTTAAAAATAGTCTGGGAAACTACCCTTCCATTAGCAAATTAAGTTTTTTTTTAAGAAACTGCTGAAATTTATTACTTTTTGTATCACATTGACATCTACCGTCCATGAATTAACCAGACAAACTTTTGTTTTCCGTAGCCACCTTTTATTGAAAAACTAAACGGCCATAAAATAATAAATCCAATATCTTAATTGCAATTTTCACGAAAATGGTTAACTTTTTCTAACTTTGAACAAGAATAAGATTCTTCTTGTTTTTTAATTATTTTTAATATGGTGTAACTAGATTTAAGATATTTTGTCTTGTCAAAGAATTATTGGCCAAAACAAATCAAGTTTCAGGTTAACTACTCTTCAGGTTTAAGTGAGATAGATAATAATATTGCCGATTATTTGCATCCTAAGAGTGAGCGTTCATAATCAAATTTGAAAAGTTGATCTCTACACATGACGGAAATATTTTATAAAAATAAATTAAAAATGGAAACATTGAAGGGTTGTAGCCTCAGGGATGCTTAATTGTATATAGGTAAATTGTGTTAAATCGACATGATTTTGATTCAGAAACACGTTAAATTTATGACATACCTTTTAAGAACACCCTGTATAACCATTTTAACTATGTATTTGTTTTAGTGAAACTAGTGAGGAAGACGTGTCTGATGAAGAAGGCGAGTTGCTACAACAAATTAAGTGTACACCACAGATTTCAAACAAAGTAGAACAGAAGAAAGAAGTTGCGACAGTGAAAAAAAGAGTGCTCACTAAATGGTCTGACAGACAAAAACAAGTGGCTTTAAATTTTTTTCAAAGAACACATTAAACAAAAAAAACCTCCAAAGCGAGATGAATGTGCCAAATTAAAAGAACTCAATGGGACTTATTTAATAACAAGGACTGGTTGAAGATCAAAGTCTTCATTCAAAATATTTACACTAACAAATTAAAGAAATAAAATCGCAAATTTTTGTTTGATATTAATGTTTTGGGTTTTGACACTTTTTTGTGTTTTTCACTCATTTTTTAACTAATTAAAATTTGTTGAAAAATGAGCGAAAAAAAAATTTTATGTTTAATTGTTTTATTTCCGTTTTCATTCAAAATATAAATAAGATTTTGAAAAAAATATATTTTGTTTAAAATTACCTATTTTGTGTTTTTCAACTATTTAAAAAACAGTTTAATCATTTTGTTTGGTTCATGTTTGTTTTTGCATCAATATAATACATTACATTTTTATAATTATGTCTTTTTTTATAATCTCACCTGACCTTTTCTAACAGAATATTAATATTTTTTACAATAATAATTTACATCAATTATTGAAGATATTCAAAATAATGTTTTATTTTTTAAAGGAAAAATAATTATTCTTGAAGGAGATTTTAGACAGATTTTGCCGGTAGTTCATCACGCTCCCTCAAAAATAATTCAAAACTGCATAAAAATTTTCTCCATTATGGAATGAATGAAACATTTTCAAGTTCTTCCAAAAAATGAAGATAAACCCAGAAGAACTGAAATATTAATCTATACTAATATTATTGCCTTCAAGAAACCTCTTTTTTCAAAAAATGTCTTCCTTTGAGTTATCTTTCTTATCTTCGTTTTGATGATCTCTATATATAATTAATTTAAATTAAAAACTTCGTTATATTTAGAAAATTTCCATCTGTAGAAAATATCTGAAAATATTAATGTATTAAAAATAGACAGACTTATGGGATCTTCCCAAATCTTATAAAAATTACTTATGTAGATAAGGCTTTAAGAAAATGTATAATTTTTTAAAATTATAACTGACACCTTGTACCTTGGTCACTACCATCTACTGAATTAACAATCATTAGTCCAAAAAAGTTTCAAAAGTCAGCCAACAACATAAAATTAATTAATGATAATTATTACATTAGGTAACTAAGATTTCACTTTTTGTACTTATTTTTACACAATTGATTCCAATTTCAAAAGTTAGCCAACAGCATAAAATTTATTAATAACAATTAACAGTAATCAATTTGATGTTGTTGGCTAACTTTTGAAATTAGAATCAATTTCTACCTTACTTACTCCGTTACTACGTACTTATTTACGTAGTATTAATTTCGCCTTACTACGTACTTACCTCCTTTCTACTGGGAGCTCCTCGTGTATAGTCGTTCTAATTTTAATTGAAAATGATAAATACGCCTGGGAACAAAAAAAGCGGTGCAACTTTATGATTCCATGGGCGTGCATATCTTTTATAAATTCAAAAATTGTGAAATAATTTTTTTCATTCAAATCAATATAGGAGATTAAAATTAGCCTGTATACAAAACTCTTAATATTTGTAATATAATTAGCTGTAAATAATGCTCATTTCGCCAGACAATATCAAAAAATTGTCTGTGTTAATAAACCTAGTTGAAATACACGTCACTGACGCCTTAAACAGGTGGAATTTCTAAAGTCGTAAATCATTTTAACGTCGTAAAAATTTTATAGCACAGTGGACCGAATAAATATTTGGATGTATTACATATAAAGCAATCCTATAGTATACTGGTCGACATTTGCTAGTTGCCGGCATCGGTGTTACTGGCATCGCGTTGCCGGCTCTTCAAAATTTTCTTAAGTATAGTAACATACATAAAGTTGTTTTAATTTATAATTAATTTTAAACGCTTTATTTTAATGCTAACTAATAAATTTATATCAATGTATTTTTTTTAATATCTCCAAACTAGCTTTCTAAGAACGTCACGAACTAACAGTTTACTGAAGTATGAAGTATACTTGTATAGTGAGCTTAGCAATTTTAGAAAATATATCTGACAACCTTGCTTTTTTCAACCTATTTTCAATAAAATGGAAATAGAGTACCTTCTTTCCGTAAAAAATAAGTAACAACTATAGTCCATGTCTCACTTACATTGTAGTTAACTAACAAAAAGAGAAATTTTAATCACCTTATTTAATAATATAATTATATAATGTGATATCTGCATTTTTCTATCATGAAAACCTATAAAATGACACGTCACATGAATATTTCTCTTTATTCATATTAAAATTAGATCCACCTTCCCCCGGTTGTAATTTTCAAAAGTCAGCCAACATCACAAAATTAATTATTGACAGTTATTAAACTAGGGAACTACGATTTTCCTTTTAGTTAGCTACCTACGACGCAAGTGGGATATTTACATTACCATTTGTGATTAATATTTCAGCAAAAAAGTTAAAAGTTGTGCGCGATTTTCTTGATGTACCCAGTATGCCACAGAATGTGCCCTCTACCATCCATGTCAAGATCATTAACAAAAAAATCACTTCAAAAAAATCTTTTCACAAAATTTGTCAAAAACATAGGTTTTCAAAAAAGTTATTTAAGGAAATCGAATTTAAAATTATTACTTTAACATCCTGTACCTTGGTCACTACCATCTACTGAAATAACAATCGTTAGTCCAAAAAAGTTTCAAAAGTTAGCCAACAACATAAAATTAATTATTGATAATTATTAAATTAATTATTAAGGTAACTAAGATTTCACTTTTTGTACTTATTTTTTACACAATTGATTCCAACTTCAAAAGTTAGCCAACAGCATCAAATTGATTATTGACAATTAACAGTAATCAATTTGATGCTGTTGGATAACTTTTGAAATTGGAATCAATTGTGTAAAAATAAGTCAAAAAAGTGAAATCTAGTTACCTAATTTAATAATTATAATTATTAAATTAGGTAACGAAGATTTCACTTTTTGTATTGTATTTTGTATGTATAAATTATGTAAATTAGAATTTATCCTATTTTATCTTTGAAACTAATAAATCCATGGAAACTTGGATATGGGGGGGGGGGGATTCAGTGTTTATAGTGCATGACCAGGGATCTCCGTCTATAGAGGAATTTCAACTTTGATCGTCATTTCTGGTGTAACTACAAAATTTGTGGGAAATTCGAAGATGAAGATCGCAATTGTAAGCCAAGCGAGTGGCGAGATATCCGTGATTTTCTGAGAGCTATTGCTGCACACACTCCCCCCTAAATTCGACACTTTTCCGTCTGGCAACATGCACTTTCCCGCTCACTAGAACCCCCTGAAGAAGAATCAAAAGAGAATATGCGCTTCTTGGATTTTGCATACTCAATCCCTCTCAGGTCCTGCACTACCAAGCCCACACTGAGACGGAAGAAATCGAAGCATGTATACATTATATAAAGGGGTATCAAAGAGGGGGCTGCTCAAAAGATGGTGTGGTGTCTTTGTATATAGAGGGTGTCAAATAGAGGTACTTTGTAGAGGACGTTAAAAAAGATGGCAAAATAGATTAGAAAAAAATTCGAAAATTAATTTCATATTTCTTGAAAAAAAAGTGACTACCCTGTTCAAATTAACTCGGTCTATCACTATACGCAGAGAGATTGCAATATACATGACTCCTTCTAGTGGGTGCCAAACAATCCTAGTTTGTCTGGGGTGCCAAATCACTCGCAATGTTTATTTTATATATATATATATATATATATATATATATATATATATATATATATATATATATATATATTATATATCATACGCGTTAGCAAATTGTTGATATCTAACTCCTCAGAATCCTTTGAATATTTTATGCAGGTTTCACACCTGTGAATACTTAAAGCTTTTTTAATTAAATACCCACACACATAATGAAATGCATTTAATGTTGTTAATTTTCTTGTCTACATTCATAATCCTGTAACACTATTGCAGCATTCTGTTGAGGCGTATTTTCGTTTTCTGAAATTATAGAACTGATAGATGTCAAGTATAATTTGATTAATTAATTCGTCCAAATCATCCTTACAATTCATTTCATTGGAATGGAGATATGTTTGGCAAAACAATTTCCTAAATGCCCTTTCAAACTGTATGGGGTGGGATTTACACTATTACCCCCTTGCTGCCGAGTACTTCCAAAGAAGTTTTGTGGGCAATCCGTATTTACTCTACGTGTCTGAGGGGGATTTAAAATTCGAAGAGTTTAACTTTTGTCACAATTTTTGAACTCCGTTTATCGTTATCATCCAGCACGTTCTTGTTCTGGATCGTGGAGTTACATCTTCACCTTTCTTATCTAAATGTTTTTAATTTTCTAAAAACATTAACATTTCACTTAGAAATTCTACTTGATAGTCATCTGCTATAAATTAATTTTTATATTTATTTTGGTTTTTTGTACTAGATGCATTTAAAATATCAAATAATCTATTAAATTTTTCCAGTACTTCGATGGTTCCCATAGCATCTGGGGAAAGAGCCCCTAATGATACATAAGTATTCATCCCACTTGCTACTGTATTACTTATAACTTGAGTTTCCAAACGAACTTTCATTTTATCAAAGTTGGAGGGATATATGTGATGGTTGGTTAATTTTGGTGCACACCTATAAAAATGTTGTTTATCCTGATTGTAAAATGTTTCTATATATGCCCATGATGTTGTTTTACCATTAAAGCAAACTGAATTTGTTATTAAATTGTTTCGTGGTGCCTTAATCAAATGACAAGTGTCAAATAAATAAATTATGTTTTTACCATTTATCTCAAATTCTGGGTTATGAGTCGTTACCCCAAAACTATTTGCTAGTTCAATAAAATTAGAACCCATATCACTAGCTACGCCTTCAACATGAAACCCAGTATTGTCCAGCTTTTCGAAGCATTCCTCGATAAGAGGACGTACTTGACTTTTAACTGGGTACCAACAAAAAAATAGGCAATCGGTTGTTTCCAATTTGAAAATAGACCCCTTGCCATTATAACATACATTTTGAGCAACTAAAAGCACTTTCGATGCACTGCCTGTGTTAATAAGTCCAACAACTTAAGTCCCGCTCTGTGTGAAAAAACAGATTTGATTTTAAAGACATCTCATCAATGCATAGTATACAATGCTTGTCTTCTACCATAGTGCGAACTTTTATTTCCAAAGCTTTAAAGAGAGCATCGTTATCTAAACCCGGTTTACAAACAAGCTTTTGAGTTATTTTTTGCAAACTTCATTTTGAAGGGAGACATAACAATTTACTCATAAAGTTATATGCACAGGGGACCTAAGAAATACAGTGCCAAGGCAAACTGTTTGTGATCTGTTGAGTATCTTCTACCTGAAAGCACTCTGTTTTTTAAAACTGCCTGGGCTTTACAGGCAGTTTTATTTAATTTATATTTTTTTTACAGTTATTTAATTTACATTAAATATAGAACTATAGATAGATGTCAAGTATAATAGGATTAATTAATTCGTCCAAATCATCCTTACAATTCATTTCATTGGAATGGAGATATGTTTGGCAAAACAATTTCCTAAATGCCCTTTCAAACTGTATGGGGGTGGGATTTACACTATTACCCCCTTGCTGCCGTATACTTCCAAAGAAGTTTTGTGGGCAATCCGTATTTACTCTACGTGTCTGAAGGGATTTAGAATTCGAAGAGTTTAACTTTTGCCACATTTGAACTCCGTTTATCGTTATCATCCAGCACGTTCTTGTTCTTGATCGTGGAGTTACATCTTCACCTTTCTTATCTAAATGTTTTTAATTTTCTAAAAACATTAACATTTCACTTAGAAATTCTACTTGATAGTCATCTGCTATAAATTAATTTTTATATTTATTTTGTTTTTTTTTGTACTAGATGCATTTAAAATATCAAATAATATATTAAATATTTCCAGTACTTCGATGGTTCCCATAGCATCTGGGGAAAGAGCCCCTAATGATACATAAGTATTCATCCCACCTGCTACTGTATTACTTATAACTTGAGTTTCCAAACGAACTTTCATTTTATCAAAGTTGGAGGGATATATGTGATGGTTGGTTAATTTTGGTGCACACCTATAAAAATGTTGTTTATCCTGATTGTAAAATGTTTCTATATATGCCCATGATGTTGTTTTACCATTAAAGCAAACTGAATTTGTTATTAAATTGTTTCGTGGTGCCTTAATCAAATGACAAGTGTCAAATAAATAAATTATGTTTTTACCATTTATCTCAAATTCTGGGTTATGAGTCGTTACCCCAAAACTATTTGCTAGTTCAATAAAATTAGAACCCATATCACTAGCTACGCCTCCAACATGAAACCCAGTATTGTCCAGCTTTTCGAAGCATTCCTCGATAAGAGGACGTAATTGACTTACTTTTAACTGGGTACCAACAAAAAAATAGGCAATCGGTTGTTTCCAATTTGAAAATAGACCCTTGCCATTATAACTAATACATTTTGAGCAACTAAAAGCTCTTTCGATGCACTGCCTGTATTAATAAGTCCAACAACTTAAGTCCCGTTCTGTGTGAAAAAACAGAAGATTTGATTTTAAAGACATCTCATCAATGCATAGTATACAATGCTTGTCTTCTTCTACCATAGTGCGAACTTTTATTTCCAAAGGTTTAAAGAGAGCATCGTTATCTAAACCCGGTTTACAAACAAGCTTTTGAGTTATTTTTTGCATACTTCTTTTTGAAGGGAGACATAACAATTTACTCATAAAGTTATACGCACGGGGACCTAAGAAATACAGTGTCAAGGCAAACTGTTTGTGATCTGTTGAGTATCTTCTACCTGAAAGCACTCTGTTTTTTAAAACTGCCTGGGCTTTACAGGCAGTTTTATTTAATTTACATTTTTTTACAGTTATTTAATTTACATTAAATATATTTATTTTGTTTTACTTGATAATAATAACCATAATAATAACACCACTGGCTGATCCCAGACAAGAAGAAGAGCAACTTTATAATGAAACTCAAATTAGGACACCAAACTCTATAGAGAGATTAATTGGAGTCTAGAAGAGGGGATTCCCCATTCTAGCTTATGGCAGTCGTTTAAAATTAGAAACAACATTAGCTACCTGCAACAGCAGTGTTGCATAACATAGCTAGAAAATGAATGAAAACGAGCCTCCAAAAGATGAAAATATGCAACAATTAAATTATTTAATAGAAATGGATAATATTCCAGACATTGCACCCCAAGATGCTATTGATGAGCAACGTTCAATTAGAAATAATATTGTTACTTATTTTAGAGATGTTGTAAGGCAAAGACGAGTGTGACATAAAGTTTATTATTTCTATATGGTATTGTAACGTTTTATTTATTTCGGGTTCGTGAGGTGTGAAAAATTAAACTCGCACTTTTAAACTAACACTATTTAACTACACTAATTTATTTTTATACAATTTATATTAGAGCGTTGTACGGAAAGCCGCGCCGATATTCAAATAGGAACTGAACTGTCCCGCGTCGAAACCCCGCGTTATATCTCCTTGCGGACATATCTAGTAGCTTCCGGGCCGTTCGATTCCCGAACCATCGGGCAAAAGCCGTGATCTTTCGACGCGGGCGCTGCCCGCGTACGTCATCGACGTTCGGTGGGCTGGATCATCGAAGCAGGCAGGGGCGGGTTGGCCCAGCGTTCGTAACAGTATTTTAGTTTATAATATACTATGTATTCTATTTCCATTCTAAATTGAAAATAGGTAGAAAAAGGCAAGGTTGTCAGATATATTTTCTAAAATTGCTAAGCTCATTATACAAGTATACTTCATACTTCAGTAAACTGTTATTTCGTGACGTTCTTAGAAAGTTAGTTTGGAAATATTTAAAAAAAATACATAGATATAAATTTATTAGTTAGCATTAAAATAAAGCGTTTAAAATTGCTTGAAAAAAATAATTATAAATTAAAACAACTTTATGTATATTACTATACTTAAGAAAATTTTGAAGAGCCGGCAACGCGCTGGCCGGTGCTAGATTTGACTACACACTGGGCAACGATCTGACGAATAGACTATTGTGCGATGTGAGCGTATGCATCGAATACATACATTGCTTAAATACTTATTCGGTCCACTGTGCCATAAAAATTTTACGACGTCGTTAAAATGATTTACGACTTTAGAAATTCTATGTGTTTAAGGCGCCAGTGACGTGTATTTCAGCTGGGTCTATTAACACAGATAATTTTTTAAGATTGTCTGGCTAAATGAGCATTATTTACAGCAAATTATATTACAAATATTAAGAGTTTTGTATGCAGGCTAATTTTAATCTCCTATATTGATTTGAATGAAAAAAAATATTTCACGATTTTCGAATTTATAAAAGATATATGCACGCCCATGGAATCCTAAAGTTGCACCATTTTTTTTTGTTCCCCAGGCGTATTTATCATTTTCAATTAAAATTAGAAGGACTGTACATGACAATATGTCAAATAATAACTATAATGACTGTCACATTCCAAAGGAAACTATAATTGATTATGCAATTGGCCGTTATTTATTTAAAAAATAAACATTCCCAGAAAAAAAATAAGATATAATAAAACAGTAGTCTCTTAACTATTATTACACATAATTTTATAAACTCAAAAGTGAACGTCAGAATCTACTAATAGGAGGTTTGAATCTTTATGATTATTACTAATTAATTCAAGTTGTTTCTTTTTTAGAGCAACATCCAATTGTAATAATTCAAGTCTCAGCTTGTGCTCGTTCTTATAACACTCCATCAATTCTAGTTTTTTATCAATTAGAGTTTCATATTTTTCGGCCAGTTTGGAAGATGTCAAGGTCCTGACAATTGTGGGTCTTCTTCGAGACATATCAACTTTTCTCTTCCGGTTGTCAGGCCCTGACAAGGCCAAAAAATTTACAATAATAAAATTTATGTAAAATACCATTTCTAGCCCTACCTTATCAATGTTTACTGTTTATTTTTCGGTGTTTTTGATGCACTGGTTTTAATTTTCGCCCAACTGTTCTCTCCTTCCAGTATCGTACACCCCTAAATTCATGTCAAAATATAGATATATATTTTTCTATTTACGATTCATTTATGATTCAAAAAAGCAATGAATCAAACCACGTCAAAATGTAACGTTCCAAATACATCGACATCGTTTCTACCACCACCAGAGAGATCACTTGAAAGCAATATTGCAGCAATGCCGATGGATGAAAGTTTTGCAAGCAAATTTGTGAAAACACGCAAAGAAGATTTTCTTAACAAGGCAACTCAAGTTGATTTCCTGTTCCACAAAGCCGATTTTGATTGTAATGTATTAGTTTGTATTAGTTTAGCAGAGTTTGATTGTTGAAAATGGACGAGATGGGAAGAAATGTTATTTTGGTCATTTTGAGAAAAGAATACTTTACATCTGATGAAGTACATGAAACTCAGGAAATAGCGAGTGTTCGTATACACGTTGAACGAATAATGCAAAGAATTAAAATTTACCGTATTTTACAAAAAATTACCATTCACAAACTACCATATATTGATGCAATTGTTTATATGGCGGGTATTTTAGTTAATCTGCATGCACCGATTTTGAAAACTCCGTTCGACATCTCTTGAATTTGAAAACTCTTCTGTTATCGAAAAGTAATTGTATTGAGTAATATTGTATATGTTTATGTTACGTAGTGCAATTGTACATAATGAATGTGATATTTAAAATCGAATAAGTTTATTTAAAAAATACAAATAAATGATATCATATGTTAAATTTATTATAACATAACTTTACGTTACTTTTATTTACTTACAATACGTCAGTAGTAATAATAATATAATAGTAATACGTCAATATGTATTATATTTTTATAAACATGTTAAATAAAAAATTTTCTAGTTGTAAATGTTTCTGTAAAATGTATATTGCAAACATTTATGCTATGTACTATAAAACACATAAAATAAGTAATAAATATATATATAATAAATATGTAATAAATATATTTAAAAATGTATGACTGTATTATTGTATATAACAATATTATAACAATAATATATAAATGTTAGAAAATATTGCAATATATATGTAAATAAGATCTAGCATTCAAATAACTACTTAGGTATTGCTGATTGGCAGGACATTTTCCTTATCACAAATGCTACATAATTCTTTCAAATAATGCCTGAAGTAAAACTGAGTCAGCAATGGTATTAAATGCATTAAAAACATTTCATTTTTTTTAACTTGCACGGTGCAACTGGCACAAGGAGACCATACAAACAAATCCACTCCTGTGCAATACATTTGCACTTGGCATTGTGTATAATAAACGTGACTTTGCTTTAACTCTATTTGCGAATCTACTATCTGCAGATATGCAACATTGCACTTTTCATTATCCACAATTGGTTTTGTTCTGCAAATTATTGGGCACTTAATTTCTACTAATTTTTTTATACAATTACTTTGAACAACTACTCCATCTATTGATACGCCTAGCCATGGTTGAAGTGGCGCTACGAAAAATTCCATGCTTTGCACTTTAACATTATTCAATTTTTCGTATTGAAGCATAGCTTGCTTTTCTTTTTGCAATCCATATCTGACGTTCGCATTTGAAAATTCTGTCTCGGACAGCATTTTTGTAGCCAATGATTCACCGGCATATGTTTTGCAAGTCTTTATCTGATGGGCTTTTTTACTTGCTGTTATTCTCAATTTCCTAAATTCTTTCCACTCAGGGCACTCACTTTGTTTTTGTGTATTACTACATAGTTTTACTATTTCTGCCTCTGAGAGAACAATAAATTTCTCGAAAAATATTTTTTCCCCGTCATGTTGAAACGAAAAGCTTGCTCCATAAATCTGACTTTTGCAATAACATTCTATGAAACAATTTGCACACTTTTCAATGAAGTAACGCTTCTCCAATCTTTTCATTTCTTCCTGTGCAGCTCGTACAGCTCTTTTTTCTTGTATTCCTTGCCTGTTTCTTCTTTCCAGATTTATTACATCCTTTGCTGCACAATTAATATTTTTCAGGTCTTCAGCAGAAAAGTGGTAAACGTCATTGTGACTGTCCATGTCGATTTTCGGTGGAAACAAATTTGTGCACTGCTTTCCCTTTGAATAAATGGTTTTGGAAAACTGCGATACTGACGGCTTCCCCCATGCTTGCTCAAAGCTAGTTTTGGAAAGACTGCGATGATGTGCAATGTAATGTAGCAAAGAATAAATGTGCTTACATTGCTTAGCACCATGTGCAGTGTTTCTCGATTACATTGTGGTTAGCATCAAGCTAAAAAATGCAATAAAAATTAGTCATATACTTATTAGATTGGAAACAAATTAAGTATTAATAAATTACCTCTAACTGCACGTAATAAGGGGGTGCACTGACAGTCGTTTGTCGAATACAAAAACCTTCGATGAAAATTCTTTCGTCCTTCCGTATCTCCCTTATTCGCGCTAAATGGTTCGAATTTATTAATTTCACACCTTTTCTTTTTTGTGCTTCCTCGGAAGTTGTCATCAAAAGCAATTTCCGAAAATCCAGTTTCTAATATGACATCCATGTTACCTGTGACAGTACAACTAAAACGGCATCACGTTTAAAAAATAAGCACTAATTTCATATACAATTAAACTTAAAATCCAATAAATTGTTGTTACTTACGGATAATGGCTTATCAGTCTCAATATTTATTTCAAAAATGTTGAAAAATGTAAAAATAACACACATCGCATATGCACTCAATGGAAAACAGACAGCAAAAACTTACAAATTCTGCCACGGTGGCGCTGGAAGGCATTCTGCACGTAGTCTATACCTTGATGTACTATGCGGCAAGCGCTTTCAAATCCCAGGCGATTCCCGAGCGTTTTACCTGGAATCGCGGCGCCTGGTGTCCACAGCGATAGGTCACCAAGAGCTTTATTTGTCACAAGTATGTAAAGCCAAATCGTGGTACAGAATGAAGCAATCGCCACGTTGCTAGAATGAGAAATTCAATAATTTCTTTACAACTTAAGAACTACGATTTCATACAAAGCAATGGTACACAAATGTGTGTACCGTGGGGAAGTAAACGGTACAAAGATACTTTTGTATGTAGACAACGGAATATTAGTATCGAAATATATGTCCATAATTGATACAATTTTGTCTGAACTAAAAGAAAACTTTAAAGTAACAGTAAGTGAGTAAAGCTGATCCCGTAACCGTACTAGATAATTCACGTAGCAACCTTTCGGTGGACACAAACTTACTATTAGACGAAGAAGTTCCTTACAGACAAGCTGTTACATCGAATTACCGAATGTATTATCGAATTACACATTCAGTGGGAGTAGCTACCTGCACAACCCAACCAAAGCAACTGGAATGCAGTAAAGCGAATATTTAAGTATCTGCTAGGAACTAAAAATCTTGGAATTGTATACAGGAAGCAAGATACATTACATTTAATTGGTTTTTCAGATTCAGACTATGCAGGTTACTGTTCTACGAGGCACTTTACTACCGGTTATGTTTTTAAGTCGAACGGAGGTCCCGTAACTTGGTGCAGCAAAAAGCAGTCAACAGTTTGCTTATCTACAGCCGAATTGGTTATCTACAGCCGAAGCAGAGTACATTGCTGTCTCACAAGCTCGTAAAGAGATCATTTGATTGCAAGAATAATTGTCGGATATAGGAGAAGAGGTTGAAATACCCATAAGTATGTATATTGATAACCAGAGTTATCAATAGAGATAACCATAAGCGGTTAAGTTGATACGTAACCATGAAGATCATAATTGGACGAAGCATATACCATTTTGAGAGAGAGAGAGAGAGAAGTACAAGGATAATATCATAGATGTCAAATACCATTTTGTGAGAGAGAAGTACAAGGATAATATCATAGTTCCGAAACAAGTCGCCTCAGCTGATCGAGAATCTGATTTCCTGACCAAGGCTCTTTCCCAAAACGCCTCGCGCCTTTGAAAGAAACAAGAATTTGGTAGGACTAACGGAACAGTGAAAAATATTTAACCCTTAGTTAGTCGCTACGGTGTAAAAAATTCACCAATTTCGTAAAAAGGGATGTTACCCCGAAACTGGGCAAACTCTAACATACAGTTGTAAAAAAGTTGCTAAAACAAGTGCTAAGAATAAAACAACCGTTCAGTCCCATCCTGTATCTAAAGACGTTGTGAAGATACAGTGAAGAAACATCTTTAATTCAGATTTTCAATAGTGAAATAGAGGAAATTGTCAGATGTACCAACAGTTTCATAGCAACAACACAAGAACATTTTTCTAGAGAGGGGGATGCAGCCTAGCATTTATTGGTTTGTCAAGAAACAAATTCACACAAATTTTGAGGAATTTTGAACCGGTACCTAAATTTTTAGAGCCGATATGAGCTAAAAGCGGTTTTTGTTTCTCTTGAGGGCTATAAGGTTAGATGACAAGATGACCAGACTGCAGAAGACTCCAGACAGATAAGTGAGAACATTTTTCGACATTTTTGTATTTATCGAACAATTGTACATATATTTCATGTAACATACCCCATATCTTCATCCGATCTTCAACCGTTTTCGAGATTTTCAAAGTCAAACAGCTATTATTTTACAATAAAAAAGAATTTTCAGTTTGCCTTTGTTTTGAAACAATTGAGACACGCAATTTATTAATTGTAAACTTGTCAAGAACGAAAAGTCGCGATTTGTCACTCTCGGTTTAATACCTAAAAATTAGGTTTTTATTATCTTTTTTAGTAGCGCTTGTTAGCTTTTTGATATGCCGTTTACATACAGTCCTAATGAATATGTAGATATGTTAATAATCTATGGAGAATGCAGACGGAATTCACGAAAAACTGCAAATTTGTATCGAGAAAGATTTCCGGAACGTACTTCTCCATCACATACAACATTTAGAAAAGTAGAGGCAAAGTTACAAACTGATTTATTTCCGTCAACTGTAAAATTTTTCCCGTGGATTCTGTGTGAAATTCACTAAAAAGTTACCGTTACGCAGTGTTTAGCTTTGTTTTCTACTTCTATTAGCACCTGTTTTAAAGCAGGATTAAGTGGGTTTCAAAACAAATTTTGTAGCCAAAAACATTATATCTAAGCTTCTCGTAATCAGATGACGCTACTAGTTCGATTGTTAGAAAATTGGATTTAGGATGTTTAGGAACTAGGCGACTCAATTATAGTTGTTTTTTGAATTATGTGGTCCATTACTCCAAATGTCCAGCCCTTATTGGCCATGGCTTTTTGCTTAAGTAACCGCAAGGAAATTTTGTTTAAGTAGAGCTCTCTTATGAGCCATTGGATATATAGTGGATATAAAAGTGTACATTTCCTTTCCTTAAAATTGATTATTACCAACACGTACAGTTGATGTCTGGTCGCTGGCATCGCCACAAGGTCTTTCTCAAAAAATAAACCGTTTATGAACGCTGAATTTAGAATTTCTTCATCAAGTACAAACTATAGATGATTTGGCGACAGATATTACTTGAAATTGCTGTCGATGTGAATTAGATATGTGCTGGCAGTGGTCAATTACGAAACTGCTAACCCACTGCTTATTACTAAAATAAATGAGTTTGGGGAATATGATACCTAAGAAACATGTAAATCGGAACGTTCTGACAACTTTAATTAATGCTTTTTTGCGTGAAAATAACCAAGTCTCACCAATATCTGTTGGTTATTTCTAAAGTACCCTGAATCTGATAATAATTATGAGTCATTTTTAGTTCAGAGTTGTCACTGTTTAGGAAGTCTTTCTAACACCATCGGCATCGTCATCATCGTCAAGTAGGTCGTCTAGTGAGGCAGCTAAAAATGAATAGTTCTTGTGTACAACTAATCCGGCTGGTTTATATCTAGTCTTCGATTGTTTTAAATGGTGTTCACGTGCTACACTTTGATTAGTGATGCCATGTAATACAGCTGGAATATGCAATTCATCTTTAACAATATTCTTGAATGAAGAAATTTGTTTGACTTCAGATTCTGCCAAAATTGGAAGTTGCGACACTTATTCTTCTTTCTTCCAACCATCTGTCAATTATAACCTTTGAAAACGTGTGCCCTTTTCATTTTCTCGTTTCTGTATATCAGATAATTTATATTTCTCCAGGTAACCCTCAAAAGCAATGTACTTTTGTTTATGCGTCACATGTTCAATGTTCTTAAAATGTGCATTGGAAAGTATACATACCGGGTCATATAAAAGTACTGGAACAGCTGAATAACTCGATAGGAGTGGGGTTTCGGAGCAAATCGTTAATACAAAAGTGTTAGTATTTTTTCCTAGTTATCTAATGGTGACATGACCTTTGACCTTGACTATGACCTTGCCGGTCATTTCAAGGTCAATCTCAAAATGTTAAATGGAAGTTTTTAAATGTTTTGACGCCGGAAATGGAAACAGCGGAAAATTTTACGTTCAGATATGACCTTCTGTATAAAAACACTGACCCCTGGAGGTCAAGTTAAGGTCAACTTGCGAAAATGCACGAGAACGCGTTAAAAGCACATTTTCAGAGAAAACTTTGGAAGTGCTATGCTTCCAATTAAGCTTTCCATTCCTGACGCCGGGAATGGAGAGCGAATAAAGTAAAATCGCCTTGCTAGGTTTTTATAAGCCAAGTTTAAGATTTTTTCTTGCAGTAAGAGAAACATTCTAGAATTATAGTTATAATCATTTTCAAAGTTTGTTACTCAAGGTCATATTTGAACGTAAAATTTTCCGCTCTTTCCATTTCTGGCGTCAAGACTATGTACTTCCATTTAAAATTTTGAAGTTGACCTTAAAATGACCTTCAGAGTCATTCATGGCCAAAGGTAATATTACCATTAGATCGCCAGAAGGAAATTGTACAACACTGCATTAAACGATTTCTACGAAAATAGGCTTTTAGCGCATTTCTGTGCTTCTTCGTACTTTAACCTTGATTTGATCTTTAAGGGTCAAAGTGTTTTTATGCTCAAGGTGATAACTGAACGTGAAATTGTTCGCTTTCCATTTATGGCCTTAGAACTATACACTTCCGAACAAGGCTTTCAAGTTGACTTTTAAATGACCTTCAAGGTCAAAGGCGATGTCACAATTAGATCGCCGGAAAGAAATTTTACAACTACTGTATTAAAGGTTTTCTCTGAAAATGTGCTTTTAGCACATTTTTGTGCTTTCCCGCAATTTGACCTTAACTTGACCTTCAGGGGTCAAAATGCTTTTATATACAAAGTCATCCCTGAATGTAAAATTTTCTGCTCTTTCCGTTTCCGGCGTCAAAACTATGCACTTCCATTTAAAATTTTGAAGTTGACCTTGAAATGACCTTCGTCATAGACAAGGTCAAAGGCGATGTCACCATTAGATGGCCAGGTAAAATCCTAAAACTTTTGTATTGACGATTTTCTCCGAAACCCCACTCCAATCGAGTTTTCAGCTGTTCCGGTACTTTTATATGACCTGGTATTTTGCAAACAAACGACATTTTTATCGTATGATTTATTTTCGGAATTTGGGTTATCACAAATTTGAGGAATCCAACGATTATATTTATGACATTGTACCCAAAATGTTGGTTCAGTAAATATGCCGAAATCATAATAGGCGCACCGAGATATTTCAGTGTTATCTTCGGTAAAAATAATATCAGTAATGTTTCCATTACCTCTAAGAAATCTACCGTCAAAGTGGGTACCCAACTTTTTGCTTCGTCTAGCCCACATTTTCTGGGAAAGTTTTTCATCTGAACAATCGACAGCCTTCATTAAGCGTGACTTTCTTATGTTCAGATCTTTTTCCATTTTTACGGACAAAAGTTCCTCTCTCAGCTTCCGAATAAATTGTGGGCACTTAAAGTTTCTATTTTAATCCAGCACGTTATTCTTAAATTGTACGAAGTAATTTTCAATGGCTGCGTTACTGGCAGGACCTCTGCCATTTAACATTAAACCACTCCACAATAGACAAAGCGGAAATTATTTATCTATAATTACACTGTAGTATTCAATATTAAAATATTAAGTTTTGAAGTTCCCACCATCTTGCATTTTGATATTGTTAATGATATGGTTACATTTTTTATAAAATGGACTTAATTTGTGCAGACGTTGGTATGTGTCATTGCTAGAGACACTTATCTCCATCAGTACCCTTATCGTAATTTTTTCTAAAATTTCTAATTGCTTTTGAGCATTTGCAACAAGAGAATTACAGTGTTTACTATTGAGGATAATATAAACATTAACTACGAAAATAACAAATTATTTTATATTTGTTATCGATACAGCAGACCCAATAATCTTCAAATATGCTTTTTGATTACAATCTTTTGCTAATTTGTCAGCATCTACGCAAACCATCTTAATAAAATGAGCGCGGCCATTCCATACGCCAAAACCATCTTCATAAAAAGTACATGCCTATAAGATATTTATCTTTTACATGTTCACCGCGCAAGAAAATTATAGCATTTACGAAGATACTCCATTAACGAACATCTGAGTCGACTAGATTCAAAGAAAAATTATGTTGATATAAGTTTTAAATTATTTTAACTTTGAAATGTGAATTATTATTGTATTACGTTTAGCCTCAACAGCCTCTCTCATGTACGCATTCCAATCAACTGTCAGTTTTATACATTTCGAACAAAAACCAAACAGCAACAACGAAAGACAAGCGGCTGCCAATAAATCAGTTACCGACTCGAATTCTGACCTTTTTCTGGCAAGATTTGGTGTTGCACTTTCGAGTGATTTCCTGGCCAAAGGAAAGCTTCATTTTGTGAGCAAGTTCGCTCAGCTGGCAAGATTCCCTTCTCTTGTAGGAACGCAACGGCATCTTCCTCGGTACGCGGCAATTTAAAGATATTCATCTGAATATCAAGAAATTTAAAAAAATCGCAAAACAAATCACAAAATGCAAAAAAATGCAAAACGCAAAAAACAAAGGTAGACCGTAATAACAGGAAAGTACCAAAGTTATTGTTAGATATGTCAAGGTTACAGTCTGTTAAAAATAATATTTTATTTCATATTTTGGTTTGTACATGTCTTTTGGCAGCTTTTCACATTAATAGTTGTCTGGTTTGATATTTCTCTAAGCGCAGAGACACTCTGTGTTGCTGTTTCAAAGCTAAGGTCATTTCTTCATCATGTACTCCATATACAATTTGGTCTCTCAACATCTTCTAAAATTGTATCTGCAAATCCATGGTCTTCTACCAAACGTCTTAGCACTTTAACATATTATGAATTTTTTTCATCTGATGTACGTGGTAAAAAGTGTACCAGCCAGCTTTAAGGATTTTAAATCGACGTCTGCTACAGCCTGCTTGATTTAGTCATTGGAATTAATGAGTGAACGTCCACATTTGCTCAAGAATATAGCTTATTTCTTACTCCCATCTGTAATTCCGTTAGCTGTTCCGTTAATCCACGTGTATACGCCATTTGAGGGGTTTGTTTGTATTATCGATCGTGCCTAATAAAGCCATCTTGAAATAATAATATATTATTCAATTTCCATCCCTCTTCTTCCGTGCTGTCGTACGTGACTATGATTCTGGCCATCAGGAGAGACGGCACGATGAACCACCTCCTAAGGCGGCACATGTTGCCCAAAGCAAGAGCGACATCGCGGCAATCTTCCGCGTAGACGAACCGCCGTTCGTGGAGTCCGACTCTAACCGAGAAGCGCCGGCGACTAGGATCCCACAAAGAGACACTAGTGATGTCAAGTATGATTACTTTCGAGTATTCATGAGTACCGATTACTTTTATTTGAATATTCGTTACTTTGTATTCGTTACTTGATTACTTTGAGTACTTATGAGGAAATGATTAAAAAGTAGTTCCAATATATGCATGGATACCTAAATTCAATATCCGTATACAAAATAATCATATAATCGTTATCTAAAACAAATAAATATTATACCTATAGTAATATTAATATCATGAGATCTCTGAATAAATTCTTTTAGATATATACCGTAAAAATAAGAAAAATACACATCGTATGAAGAAAATAAACTAAATAAAAAACAACTAAAGTTTTTATTATTTTAACAAAATATAAAAAAAATGTACCTATATAATATATATAAAAAAACAAATGGCGTCGATATAAATATATATTTTAAAACTTAAAAATGCAATAAATGAAAAATATAAATAAAAATAATTTATGTGTTTATAAAGATATAACTAAATAAAAAATTAACAAAAACATATTAAATGAGATCTTGATTGCAGTGTAAAAATAATAGTTTTTTTGCATTCTCTCCCTTCAAACGATTTCTTCTTTCAGAAATTAATTGCCCAGCTTTCGAGAAAATTCTTTCGGATGGTACAGAAGTGGCTATCACACATAAGTATTTTTGTGCTAACTGCGCCAAGTTGGGATATATTTTTGATCTAGACTTCCACCATTCGAGAGGATTTTCTTTTCGAGGCAATAATTCCTCTGCTAAATAAGATTTAATTTCTATTATTGCTAAAGCTTGAGGATTTATTTCCTTACGAGCCCTACTTAATTTATCAAAATCGCCCCAAATCAAATCATCATCTACTGCTTCATCGTGCGCAGATGATGTTGAAGGAATGTCTTGTAGCGATGACTGTTTCTTTTGATATTCTAAATTTATTAAGTGGCCAACATCTTTCTCTAATTTCTCCCCTAGCCATACTGCTAGCGTTTTCAGATGAAAAAATTTTACTCTTGAAACGGGGGTCAAGAAGCGCACATCTTGACATCATAAAATTAGTTTCAATTAAGGAAATTTTTTTTTAATATTTCATTTAAATAGTGTTCTGATAAAAACTGACCTTCTACAGTAACACACGTGCTTTTGATTTTACTAATGGCCGATTTTAACCCCTTCATGATTACTATTAATTTTGATAAAGTCACAGCTTTCTCAGAACTCAGCTCTATGGTTATTTGTTCAAAAGGTTTTAGGACGTTACACATTTCACTTAGTGAATTCCATTCTTCCTCTGTCAGCAATTCCAGTCGATTGTGTAATAAACCAATGGTAACAGTTACTGATTCCTGCAATTTTAATAATCGCTCAAACATATAAAAGGTGGAATTCCACCTAGTTGCAACGTCCATCTTTAATTTCAGAAGGGTGGCATTTGGATTCAATTGTTTTTGAATTGAAAATAATTTATTATTAGCCTGAGTACTTCTATGGAAATATTCTACGATTGATTTAATTTTTTTCTTAGACTAAGTTCGGGAAGATTAAGTCCACTTTGTACGATTAAATTTATTGTGTGAGCAATATGCCCCCACTCTGTTAAACGTACTGCTGCAACTATATTTGCGGCATTATCTGTTGTGACTGTTATTATTTTATCCCTAATTTTCCACACATCGGTTACTCTTAATAAATCATCCCTTAAGTTTTTTGCCGTATGATTTACATCGTATTCAGCACACTCCAGTAGACAAGAATACAACATCCAGTCGTCAGTGATAAAGTGTGCTGTATATGCAATGTAACTGGTGTTATTTGTTGCTGTCCATGCATCTGTAGTTAAAGATATGGATTTTGATTTTACCAAAATAGATTTCAATTTTTCGTTTACACTGTTAAATTGTTGATTTAAGAATGATGTAGTAAAAGTTGACCGACTCGGTATTTTGTAAGTCGGTTCAAGGGCAGTAATTAGTTCTACAAAACCCTTGTCGCGAACAATTGATAATGGTTGTAAATCTTTAACTATCATATTCAGAATGAGATTATTTATTTTTTCTTGCCTATGTAAAGAAATGGGTCGCGTAATGTGACTTGATAATGATGACTGCACTTTAATCTTTTTTTTGGGCGGGGCTGCTTCAGCGGTTCCTGTTGAAATATCGGCATCGGCATCTTTTATTGTTGCAGCAGATGTCGATGGTACTATTGGTAAATTATTTGAGGACGTAGAGGGGAGTCGCGGATGAATCTAAAAAATAAATAAAATAATAGAATCTCAACAACAATAACGGAAATATCAAGAGGTTCTTATTAATATACCTTTTAGCTACAGATAGACAGTAAATAAGTTATAAATATTTTTAATTACCCCCTGTATGAACTCCTAATGACGATGAAGCCTCAGACGATTTATTTTCTTTTTGCATAAAAGTGTAATGGCGTGTATCTAAATGTTTTTTCAAGTTGGAAGTTGAACCTCCTTTGTGAGAATAGACAGAGCCGCATATATTACATTTTGCTGACTCTTGCGATATTACGGTAAAGTGAAGCCAAACCACACTTCTCTTATTTATTTTTCCATTCATCCTACAAAAATTTGAACACACCTATTTTTATTATTTTTTCTTGCTATATTATATGCTTACCTTATTGTTTCCTAAAGCAATAAATATTTGAATTAAAGAAATGCTGTTGAATAATTTAAACACTCTCACAGTGGGTACATCCCCGAACACAGACACCTTAATTTATGCAGACACAAAGAACGAATGAAAACCCAAACATAATATACATAGCAAAGCAATCTACTTTGGTGTTTCCTGTATTTAGCTATCCGATAGCAGGTGGCGCTTCAACAGATAAATTAGAGATGAATACTTTTATTCTGTTTATAATGCAGTTTAAGTAAAATATTCATTTTACATTCGAGTATTTCAAGTATCCGTTATAGCCGTTTAGAATTAAGTAATCTTTAAACCTAATGGGTACATTACCAATGAGTAATCAAAGTAGTCAAGTAACGAAACATTTTTTCTATAGAGTAATCGTTACTTCGGTTCCAGCCGAGTAACGAGTACTCATGTAACGAATTGATACTTTTCTGACA
>JAPWTK010001527.1:0-27915 GCA_029963805.1 Aromia moschata
ATAGGGGGACAATAATGTAATTTTAATGTTTCAATTAATCACCTCAAACCTTGTACAGCTGTCTTGTTAGTCACAGTCAGTTAGCACATAGAGTACAGAGTTTCATTGATTCTAACAGATATTCTTATGTCAAAACACTATTTCTTTATTCTATACACAATTTGTTTAAAATTACATTAAAATAATTACATTCAAATAATATTTATGGCATTATTCGTTATATAGCACAACGATAATAATAATTAATCAATTATAAAGGGTTTAGCCGGATAAATATGACGAGTCGGCCCCAAATGGGAACCTATATCGAAACTTATGTTTTAATATCTACTTGATCTACAAACACAATTTATGTACATTTCGCGACCAGCTTTTCGCTTTGACCTTGAGATATGGGAAAAAATAACCGTACGCATGACTATTATTCAAAGTAATATATCTCAAAAACTAATTAAGCTAGAGAAGTGAGACTAACGCGAGGCTTTAGGTTACATTACAAACTATATCATATAATTTTTTAAATTTTTTTTGAATTACTTTTTATATAAAACAAATTTTTTTTCGTGTTCTCTGAGACTTACAGTCACGAAAATAATATATGTTATGGTCCTTTATGTGCACTATTACTCATAAAAATTGCGTGAGAAAAAAAGTTGGTGCAACACTTCGAAAAACAAAAAATAAAACAAAATGTGATTCGCGCCTTGTAATGTATGGGTATGTAAACATGACTTACCTATGCACGCGGGCAAAATTGTAAACAAACAAGTTCGAACTTATTATCACGCTGTTTATTATTTTTTATGGCTTACTAACGTCGCATTGTCATTGGTATTGCTCTAGAAGGTAGCTTATGACTTGGATTTTGTGATATTTTGTTTCAAGATTTTAAAATTAGTGACTGTTAAACCAAATTATTACTATTATAATTATTAGGAAAAAATGTCTGACAAGTGTAAAAACTGTAACAAGTATCTTGTTACTGTTTTTACACTGTAACAAGAATCTTGTTACAGTTTTTACACATGTCAGACATTTGTCAACAATTTTTACACTGTAACAAGAATCTTGTTACAGTTTTTACCTTGTCAGACATTATTACCTAATAATTATAGTAATAATAATTTGGTTATAAAAAAGTTATAAAAACTGAAGAAGTTAGTGTTTAGCGATTGTGTGAATAAAACAGTAACAGTTAATGATATATTCTGTAACAAGTGTCGACTTATCCCATATATTAACAAAAAAAGCTTCTAGTTCTAAATGTACAGCATCTGACGAGGTGTATTTAAGCATGGAAGTATGCGATGAAGCATCAACGACTACAGGAGTGCCGGAAGAAACGTATGTCAACTCTGAAGATTCTGATACCAGTAGTGACATTGATATTACATATGAGTACTATCTGAGTGATGATTATATTGACATTCCATTTGTCCAAAATTGTGCGTTCTGCTGAGGTCCTAATTAAATTATTTGCGACTCAAAATGTTCCAGTAGTAATTAATTACAACAGTGACGATGATTAATATTTTTTGTTTCTGGTATAATTACCTATGTTCTAAAACAAGTTGGTGCAATACTCGAAAACAAAAATAATAAAATGTGATGTGGGCCTTATAGTACAAGGGTATACTATAAGGCGCGAATCACATTTTATTTTTTTTCGAAGTGTTGCACCAACTTTTCTCACGCAATTTTTATGAGTAATAGTGCAAAAAGGAGCATAACATATATTATTTTCGTGATTGTAAGTCTCAGAGAACACGAAAAAAAATATTATTTACTTATTAATTTTTTTTTATATATAAAAAGTAATTCAAAAAAATTAAAAAAAATTATATGATATACTTTGTAATGTAACCTAAAGCCTCACGTTGGTCTCACTTCTCTAGCTTAATTAGTTTTTGAGATATATTACTTTGAATAATAGTCATGCGTACGGTTAGTTTTTTCCCATATCTCAAGGTCAAAGCGAAAGCTGGTCGCGAAATGTACATAAATTGTGTTTGTAGATCAAGTAGATATTAAAACATAAGTTTCGATATAGGTTCCCATTTGGGGGCCGACTCGTCATATTTATCCGGCTAAACCCTTTGTACACTACAACAAAAAACAGTATATTAAATAAACAGTGCTCGCTTAAGTCTTTAACAAGATTACGGATCACCGCCTTTCATATGCATTCTCATGATGAGTGAGTGTAGATAGTTAATAGTATATATACAGGGTGATTCAGCTAACCCATTCGTTAAAAGTTTATGAACTTCCCATTGAAATTAATTTTTGAAAATTTGGGGTTAGCGGGGACGGTCTATTCAACTAAAGTACTTGTGTTTTTCTGACACTTGGTTATACCGGAAGTAGCTATCAACTAGGTTGATAGATAGGTTGACTTTTGTTAACAATTCCCTATACCTATCTTCAGCAGTTTTGAGATATTTTAATTTTTTTGAAAAAAATAGGTTTTGTAGTATCCTATTGAAATGCTCGTCACAGATTCAAAACAAAAGTTATAGTAGCAAACTTTGGGCTGCCCTTTGGACGGAATATTAAGGTTCCAGGTGGTATGTAATTTGATGTTTTATTATTTACAGGGTGTCTAAAAAAATGGAGTTCATTCTGACAAATTTTAACCGCTCAAAAGTGAGTTTTATTAAATAGAATACCCTGTATTTTATTGTTCTATGATGGAGAATTGAGTGATCTTTCATTCTGTATTAGGATTCCCTATACCTATCTGCTACCGTTTTCATGCTATCGAGGTATTTTTTCTTCGATACCATAGTTTTCCAGTTTATTAAATTACATCTGACTAGCGGGCGATGAAAAATAAAAACAATGTATCATTTATATTAATTTTTTATCATAAACAATGTTACAAAAATTATTGAAAAAAAATCAAGTTCATTTAAAGTGGTATACACTCTCCAAATAAAATTACCTTTAAAATGAATAAAAGCATATTTTAAACAGTTTGGAACTTACCATAGCCTAAACAATAAAACATATTAAAAATAGTAACAATTAGGTCTAATATTTAGTTATTATTGTTATATTTAGTTGTTTAGTTATTGTTGTTAATATTTAGTTATTATTTTTAATATGTTTTATTGTTTAGGCTATGGTAAGTTCCAAACCGTTTAAAATATGCTTTTATTCATTTAAGGTAATTTTATTTAGAGAGTGTATACCACTTTAAATGAACTTGATTTTTTTTCAATAATTTTGTAACATTGTTTATGATAAAGAATTAATATAAATGTACACACTGTTTTTATTTTCATGGCCCGCTAGTCAGAAGTAATTTAATGAAATGGAAAACTATGGGTATCGAACAAAAAATACCTCGATAGCTAGAAAACGGTAGCAGATAGGTATAGGGAATCCTAATATAGAATGAAAGATCACTCAATTCTCCATCACGTAGAGCAATAAAATACAGGGTGTTCCATTTAAGAAAACTCATTTTGAGCAGTTGAAATTTGTTAGAATGAACTCGATTTTTTAGACACCCTGTAAATAATAAAACATCAAATTACATACCACCTGAAACCTTAATATTCCGTCCAAGGGCAGCCCAAAGTTTGCTACTATCTTTTGTTTTGAATCAGTGACGAGCATTTCAATAGGATACTACAAAGATAGGTATAGGGAATTGTTAACAAAGTCAATCTAAAATTAGGAGGGGAATTCAAAAAATGTATTAACATATTGGGTGGGTGTTCCATTAAAAATAAGGAGTTAATAGCTACTTCCCTTATAACCGAAAGTGTCAGAAAACACAAGTACTTTAGTTGAATAGACCGTCCCCGCTAACCCCTGATTCCAAATTTTCAAAAATAAATTTCAATGGGAAGTTCATAAACTTGAACATAATGAACGGGTTAGCTGAATCACCCTGTATATATACATACATACACACATACATACATACATACATACATACATACATACATACATACATACATACATACATACACACATATACGCACACATACACACACATACATAAATATGTACATATTATACAAATAGATAAATAAAAATGATTCCATATACTCAAACGAACCTATACAACATGTTCTTATTCAGTATTGAATAAAGTGTCGTACAAATTTAGTGCTTATAATTTTATCCATTTCTTTATTTGACATTTAAAAGAATATATATTTCGAGCACCCTTTATAAGGTATAAAGGGTGCTAGAAAGTATTTAATTTGCTAGACAAAGGTGTCTAGCAAATTAAATACTTTTTGTCCCACATATTCATAGTTCCGTTTTCCAATATTTTTATTCATTTTTTTATTCTAATGTTACAATTCTTCTTACCTCTGGTGGTATATCCATGTGTAAAGTGTTCATGGTCTTGTCTGATATTAAATTGATAGATAAGAGACGTATAGATATACAGTTGTCTTACGCTCATCAACTCCGAGTTTTGAAATAATAACTGGGTAGGATATAGCATATCTCTACCATATATAATTTTCATAAATCTTTTTTGTATATTTTCTAGTGGTTTTAAATGTATGGTAGAAACCCCACCCCACCCAATTATTCCATATCTTAAGAGAGATTCTACTAATGCTCTATATATTACTATAAGATGTTCGGTTTTTAATATGCTTTTGAGTCGTTTCATTTAAATAATAGACCTCTTACTTTTGAGGATATGAGACAAGGATATGAGATATTTGTATTTGCCACCGTAGGTGACAGTTAATATATACACCTAAATATTTCACATTCTCAGCAATACGTATTTGTGTGATTTCATTTTCTCCCTGCAATTCTATTTTTTTTTATATTCTGGCAGATTGCAACAATAGGATGTTAAAGGTAAGTAAAACGTTTTTTTTTTCATAATTTATAGTCAGTTTTAAACTATCGAATGCCTTTTTAATTTGTTTAAGGTCTTTAAAGAACTAAAATTTTTAAGACTATCCCATGAACCTGCTTCATAAAATACTACAGTGTCATCAGTGAATGATATAATTTTACCTGGAGTGTTAATAGTAAGTATGTCGTTTATATAGATTGTAAATAAAATTGGTTCATAGCACGGTTCCCTGAGGAACACCATATTTTACAGTTTCAGACTCACTCAGTACTTTATTGATTTTGACGTATTGCCTTCTTTCCTTTAAGTAGCTTTTGAACATATCTAGTGCTAAATCCCTGAAATAATTTTGTGTTTTGTAACAAATTTATTTAATCTTTCTTTAATTATTTTTTCACAAATTTTACAAATATTAGATATTAGTGATATAGGCCGATAATTTTGTACATCATCTGTTTTACCTTTTTTATACAAAGGTGAAATTATAGCCTCCTTAAAAAGTTTGGGGAATGTACCGGTAATTATTGATCTGTTATATATGTGACACAAAGGTTTCGAAATAAAATCTTGTATATCTTTAATAATTTCCGATGTGACACCATCCTTTCCAGTTGCTTTATTATTCTTAAGTTGACTAATGTATTTTTTTATTTCAGATTAATTCGTAGGTGTAATAAAAAAGGACTGTGTTATCTGACGACTAAAAACCAATGGGTGTTGCTGTGTAATTTGTTCTACTAGTTTACCTCCAATATTGGTGTAATGTTTATTGAATATACATATTAGCTATTTCTTTACTATCTGTTATTTTTTTTTGAATTGTCTGTAATATATTGTATTGTATTCCTTTTGTCTTCATTTTTATTCGTAAGCTTTTTTTATTCCCTCCCACAAACCTTTACTAACGATGATACTAATAAAGAAACTGTTTTATTCTGTGCAAAGTAACCATCGTGTCGGTAAAAATATATATTCAAATTAAACTAAATCGAAATAAATGTCTAAAACCGAAGTTAATTGTGACAGATGAAATCCGCCGAAAGTTAACAAGCCGGCACTCCATCACGATTTAAGGGTCATAAAGCGAATATAAACTCTGGATATAAAGCGTAATAAGCGGGGTAGGTCGTAACGTCGCATGGCCCAAGCAAAGCAACACGTTGCACTGTTCAGAAATTCGGCACGGAGGGGGCGGGGGTGTAGAGCGACGTCGACCACACATCCCGATGCATGAATGAAACCATCTTTTCGGGCGGAATCTCTCTCTTAACCTCCCGAGCTGCGTTGTACAGGGTGGCTTCCTTGTTGTCTGACGACAATAACTACACCTCCACGCCAAAAAAAAGTTGTCTGAAATGTACATGCGATATATGGTTTTCGAAGTTCTTATTCCTGTTGAACACGAATCCGGTGTCAGAATGCTCAATCACCCTTCAATCTTCAGCAAACTGCTGAAGAAGCTTCAGAAAATTACACCACTTCGGCACTTTGCTGAAGACTGAATATATATGGTGCAATTCTGATATCGGATCCATGTTCAGTGGAGAAAAATATTTCGAAAACTATACACAGGGTTTGTCCGGAAAATAATGTCAGTGAGCTTTGAAAAATGGTTTTTATTGGTTCTATGTGTACAAAACTTTAGAAACTTTCAAAATCCATTCCTCCTGCGTCCACACGTCGGTTCCATCGGGTCTTCTACGCATCAAAAGCCGCACGGTAGTCGTTTTCCGGAATCGCCTTTAAAGCGTCGGTGCAAGCCTTCTGAATGTTTTTCACCGACCCAAAATGATGTCCTTTCATTGGGGTTTTGAGGTGCGGAAACAGAAAAAAATCTGGGGTGGCCATATCGCGGCTGTAGGGAGGCTGGGGAACAACGGTGATGTATGCCTTGACGAGGTAATCGGCCACGAGGAAGCAGGTGTGCGAAGGCGCATTGTCGTGGTGAAGCTTCCAGTATTTTGAGATGTCTGGGCGGACGCGATTCACCCTGCGTTTCAGCCGCTTCAGCACCTCGACATAAAACTTTCCGGTTACGGTTGTCCCCAGCGGAACGAACTCATGATGGATCAATCCCCGGCAATCAAAAAAGACAATCAGCATTGTCTTGATATTTGACCTGGACATCCTGGCCTTCTTGGGGCGAGGGAGTTCGACGTGTGCCATTCCGCACTTTGCCTCTTCGTCTCCGGATCGTATTCAAAGACCCAAATTTCGTCCTCGGTAATGACGTCATCAAGGAAAGCGGGGTTGTCTTCACAGGTGTCCAAAATTTCTTGGCAGGTTTCGACGCGCCTCGCTTTTTGATCGCCCGTTAGCACTTTTAGCATGAGCTTCGCACACACCTTCCTCATTCCTAAAGAATCCGACACAATTTCATGAACAATGGTTTTCGTAATGTCTAATGTTTCGGAAATTAAACGGACACTTAGACGACGGTCAGTGTTCAACAAGTCACGCACACGTTTCACATTGTCGTCGGAACTGGAGGTTGATGAAGGCCTTGTGCCACCGGAAAATTTGCCTGTCTGAAAGACAATCGACGCCGAAATCCGTCTTCAACATTGGAATGGTTTCCGCAGCACTCTTCACCAGTTTCACACAAACTTGATCGTCATCCGTTGCTCAAGCGAACATTGCATTTTTCTTGCACCGGGTCACTGTAATGACTCTCAAAGAACGAGTGATGCGACCACTACAACGACCGGTTGTTGGATCTTGTTGCCAGATCCCTACCACAATCCTAACACGTAAAGCGCGGGCTGGCGCGTACAGTCTCGGGAAAAAATCACTGACATTACTTTCCGGACAAACCCTGTACAGTACGCGTCACCCTAATGCGTACATAGCAGAATGAAGGAGAAATGATAAGTTAACTTCTTTGTTGAGTAGACCTCACCACCGCCTAAACATGAGGTGGTAACCAATCGCGATCCGATCGTTAGCGCAGGCGTATGGCAGGCATCCGGTTTGTCAATGGAGCTCTTTCGGTGATTAGTGACAGGACAATTTTTGTGCATAGGAATTTCAAAACATTTTTTTTTGCACATAAAAACAGGTGTAAAGTTTATCATTCTTGGCGGATATCTTGCTTTCAAGTTTGCTTCGGGCGGACCATTCCCGATACATGGCTTCGCGCTAACGTGCATAATACCGACATGTTTGACCCACTATAGGAGTCGGAACACCTGCCGTTTTTAGAAGCATGTCCGGCTCGGAATCGTTTCCGAAATACATACAATGTCATAGAACCTTTAATATTACAGAGCACATTTAAACATATAAGGCCCCAGCATGTATTATATGTCATGTTGCGCGGTGAAAAATCACACATAGAATACAGCTCATTAGGGAAAATTTTTCAATTTTCTGAAGATTCTTCAGCATTTTGCTGAAGATTGAAGGGTGATGGAGCAATCCTAACACCGGATTCGTGTTCAGCTGGAAAAAATACTTCGGAATCCATATATCGCATGTATATCCAGACGACTTTTTTTGTGTAGCGGTGATATTTTTTCATTTTTAGTTTGTTGGATTTTAGGTCCGGAAATAAACAACTAATTGATTTTGCCAACGTTTCGGAGTTTTAATTCTCCCTTCTCCAGGGCTTAATCATCGTTATTGTGCCATATAAGGTGGTAAGTTATGTTGTTATTAGTGTCATATAAGTAATAACAACAGTGATTAAGCCCTAAAGAAAGATAAATAAATATCCCAATTGGATAGAAATGAAAAAGGGGGCCTTTTTCTCACAAATCCCTTATTTATGACTTCCTACCGGTTTCTGGTCACTAAATGACCATCATCAGGCAGCAAAGTTACAATAATGTTGCATGTAGTATTTGTGCATGGTTTAAAGCTTATTTTTACATTTTATTTATTTATTAAGAAGAAAAAGTATTATTTATTTATTTAATAAGAAACCTGTTTTATTTTACTTAGTTATTAGAATCAAAAATATTTGTTTTACTTACATTATTACTTTAATTTTGATTATTGATATTATGTCAAAATTCATCTAGTAGATGTATCAATTTTGTCTTTTTCTATTCTATTAATTAGCCTTCCAAATCTTGTTTTTCTTGGTTTTCGTAGATAGATTAATCAACTCCTTATTTGGTTTTTGTGGTAGTACTAATTGGATTTTCTTTTTAAAAACAATTTAACATTCAAACAACATTTACTGTAGACAATGGACTCACAAACATGTCGAAAATCGTAGTAGGTTAAATTATTAAAAACATTTGATAATTCTAGTAAAGAGGTCCGAAAACGACAGTTTTTTCGGACCCCTTTACTAACTTTTTACTTTACTAAATTTAACCTACTACGATTTTTGACATGTTTGTGAGTCCATTGTCTACAGTAAATGTTGTTTAAATGTTAAATTGTTTTTTAAAAAAGAAAATCCAATTAGTACTACCACAAAAACCAAATAAGAAGTTGATTAATCTATCTGCGAAAAAAAAAGAAAAAACAAGATTTGGAAGGCTAATTAATAGAATAGAAAAAGACAAAAATTGATACATCTAGTAGATGAATTTTGACATAACATCAATAATCAAAATTAAAGTAATAATGTAAGTAAAACAAATATTTTTGATTCTAATAAATAAGTAAAATAAAATATGTTTCTTCTTAAATAAATAAATAATACTTTTTCTTATAATTAATTAATAAGTAAATAAAATGTAAAAATAAGCTTTAAACCATGCATAAATACTACATGCAACAATTTCTAAAAAAAAAAAAAAAAAACCAGGTACATCACATGCACTAACTTCAAATATTAATTGTAGCCTATTGTAACTTTTGTTGACTGATGATGGTCATTTAGTGACCGAAACCGGTAGCAAGTCATAAATAAAGGATTTGTGAGAAAAAGGCCCCTTTTTCATTTCTTTCCAATTGAAAAATGAACTCACATTTTGCCATACTCCAAAGAATAAATTTCCGATACGTTGGCAAAAATCAAATAGTCGTTGTTTATTCCCGGATCTAAAATCCAAGAAACGAAAAACTAATAAAGAAGAAGGTCGCCATATTCCCCATAGACGTGGAAAATGTAAACTAAAGGTATTATTTTTAATATTGATTTTAAAGAACAGTAAGCAAACGAAATAAAACAAAAGTGAAAATTACAAGGAACAAACAAAGAAATACAACTCACCTTTTTAAATGGAAGGTTGTGTGTATTTTTAAGAAATTGGGAAAACCGAGTCTTTTTGCAAGAACATTTATAGAGATATCCAAAAAAATCCATCTTCCATCAATCCATCAATCCATTCCAATCCATCTTCGTTTTATTTTGTATTGTTAAAATACAAAGTGCATTTTATCCATTGTATCCACATTATATGAAACACATATATTATATGAAAATGTCTTGAACTTATGAATTTACGCCATTTATGCGAAAAAACTAAAATATAAGTTTGGAGCGGTAAAACATAAAGGGACCACCCTATATATCGAGAAAATAATTGCCAAACTTGACAGCTAGCAATTCATTTACTTCTAATTAGTCGGGCGAAATTATTCAGAAGAGAAATTTTAGATTGTCAAACGCAGCTTGCGGTGAAACGGACGGTTATTAGCTATCTGTAAGTTTACGCAATATTTATCCCAGTAGTTAACGTCGGCGGAGATCGTTATACACCTATTTTTTTTTTAATTTTCCGTTTCGATATTATTGCTCGGCGTTTTACTTAAAAATAATATGTTTTGTTGACTCATTTGTCAAAAAAGGTTCGCATCTCTGATCCATAACGCAGTGGCGGCTGGCGATAAAGGGCACAGGGGGCACGTGCCCAGCCCAAATTTCAATAGAAACTATTTATTTTGTGTTAATTTACTATAAATTACTGTTACAATAATATCAATTAATTGTATACGACAAACTATTCATATTATGATTATTATTCCTTTTATACCACAAATAACGATTTTTATCACATATATATGACAGACTATCGATCGAGCACCGAGCCACCGTAGTCTGAATTCGCATCGAGCCACCATAGTCGCATGTCGCGCGTGGCCGAGGGCACACAGTATCCCAGCCCTCGTTTTTAGTCGGGCTTTTTCGGTGACTGCTAATATTTGGAGACCATTGCAGCAGACAGACGTCGTTAAATCGTTCGAAAATCAGCTGAACGGGTCACACTTGTTGAGTGACCTTTTTTAGTGATTGTTTATTTTCTTCGCTGAGAAGTGTGTTTTTACTGTTTTTGATTGTGAAACGTTTCAAAATGAATTCGGTGGACTTTTATTGACTAATAAAGATAGTACATACGAGATCCGAACGGAAATTAAACGGTTAGGAAGGCCGATACCCGATTTGATTATTTCCAAAACAGACGTAGGAAAATCATGAAATTATTCACGAAATTTTAATAGTAGTGTCTACGACAGATTTAAGTGGTTATGTGGGTGTCCTAAAAGAAACAAACTGTTTTGTTTTATTTCTTTAGTGATGGGTGGCAACCAAAGTGCATGGACTCAAGAAGGGGTGAGTGATTTAAAACATTTAAATGAACGAGCTAAGAAACATGCTAGCTACAATGAAAAACGTTTACATAACATCTTAGATTTTTAGTGTGTTGGGAAAGGTAGACACAATGCAACAGCTTGATAGTGCTTATCGTGAAAATATAAGACGTCACAATGAAAATGTGGATAAAAACACATATGTTAAACCAAATAATTAATTGTATTAAATTTTGTGAAACAAATCCGGGACTTTTAAAAAATTTCGCCTGCGGCGTCATTGGTAGCTAATGAGTAATCCTACTGACACACCCTGTGCCCACCCATGTAACACACCCACGAGCCGCTACTGCCATAACGACGAGGCGTTCGGTGGATTAAACTTGCCGCATTTGAGGGTCGTTAATCTACGTGGGACAGTTTCGGGGATGCGTGGGACGATTTCTCCGTAAGGGTAACATCCTCCCGACCGAATACTGTTCATTTTTCGCGTCATCGTAAATTCCGATCAATTTTCTCAGCGTTCGTCGGTCGGGCAAACGCGGACGAATTCTTTTCCGGCCCGGAGTTGCCGCTTCGTTCCGGGAGCTCCATTTAGCGCCTGCTTTTAGGGCCAAGGTAAACATAGTGTGCGAGGCGCGACGAATGCGGATGGCAGTTATCGAGTAGGCGTTCGATTGATGGATTTTTTTTCGCTCGCGGCTGTTTTTGTCGGGGGCGCGGGGTGGGGGTTCTCGAGGGAAACACGTCCGGTAATGAATCTCTCTTTTTTTTCTGGCGCTGGTGTACAGGACGAGTCTGTAAAGAGGAACCCCAGAAAATCGTGGAAACGTGTTGCAAAAAGATTTGCGAATTTTTTACTTTTTAATCATCAAGTAAATAGTACAGTCTTTTATTGTCGTATTTTTTTTTTGAGTTTTGAATGAAAATTTGACATCTATTGAAGTTATTGAAATTTGAATTTTTATTTCGTACCAACATTTCTGAGATTTTGTAATAGCTATAATTTTAAGAAAAAGAAAATTTTGGAGAAAACATAAGAATAAAAAGTTAATATTCGTAGGTACATATCGTTGGTTTTGAAGATTATTGATATTCTTAATCGAAAAAAACGGACTTTCTAGATTATTTTCCAATTTCCAAAAAATATCATCCATTGTTTTTTAATTGTTTTTTTATTAATCTTTATTTTGTTAGTACAAAAAATGGTTTTAATTACAATTTGGTTATCTTAATACGAAACTACTTAACAAACAATAAATAAATCACTTTAAAAAAAGAACTTCATATGCAAAAAAATCACTAATAGCCGTGGAATGTCGTTGCAAGCTGCATAAACCTTACATCTCTGTGTGACTTCCTTCATTTTCCATGCATTTTTCAGTTCGGCGGTTAAACACCCTGACAGAATTTAGTAAGAACTACCTAGGAATATTTGTACGTATTTCTCTTATAACATT
Source organism: Aromia moschata (assembly GCA_029963805.1). Classification (NCBI taxonomy): domain Eukaryota; kingdom Metazoa; phylum Arthropoda; class Insecta; order Coleoptera; family Cerambycidae; genus Aromia; species Aromia moschata. The sequence goes on from JAPWTK010001527.1 coordinate 12,793, forward strand.
TTCTAAATGATCCACATTTTGTGAAGACCTCATTTGTAAACTTGTACCTTTAAATATCCCCAAAAAGAAAAGTCCATTAAGTTCAAATCTGGGGAACGCGTTAGCCAAGAATATTCTGAAAACGTCCCAATCCATTTTCCTCTGAACAAGATGTTTAGAAATTCTTTGACTTCAACAGTAAAATTAATTGCCGCTCCGTCTTGTTGAAAGACCAAATGGGATCTTTCACTCAACGGCATTTCATCCACAATTGCAATTTCGTGTTGTAAAAAGTCCAAATATCCTCTAGTATTTAAATTTTATCAAAAAAAATAAGGTCCAATCAGTCTTTCATTAAAAATACCGCACCACATATTGGTTTTCAAAGAGCACTGGTCTCTACGCTCTATTATTAAATTGGGATTTTCATCGGCCCACCATCGGCAATTCTGAGAGGATACCGTTCCATTGGAGGTAAAAGTGGCTTCGTCCTTAAACATAATGTATTTTGAGAAATGTATGTTGTCTGCAGTCTCACCTTGTATTAGCGCATAAAATTCAAATCTTGGGGCAAAGTCTCTTTCTTTTTAACGTATTAATAAATTTAGGTGATAACGATGTTTCTTTAAAATTCATCTTACAAGTTGTATGTGCTACATTTGTCCTTTCCGCTGTTGTAGCTACAAAAGTAACCTTATACCCCACAACATCCTGCAAAACATCTTCTTCCTTTTCCATAACTTTCCATGCAAAATGCGTTTTTTTAAAAGTATTGCTCATTGAAACGCTATCCTTGAATTTAGACAAAATTTTGCCGACCATCGCTTGGGAAATAAATTTTTCAGGATGTTTGGTATTAAAAACTTCTGCAGTAGCAGTTTGTACAATCTTCACCATGATTTAAAAGTATTTCAACTTTCTCTGCTGCTGTAAGCATGTTTACAAAATAGCGAAAAATGATTACTTAATATTTTGCTAATGAACTGTAATTTTGTTTTTACAAACTATGATAAGGTTTTCTATAGCAACGGCATTCAATGGCTATTACTGTTTTTTTTTTTGCTTATTGAGTTCTTTTTTAAAGCGATTTATTTATTGTTTGTTATTTTTGTTTAGTAATTTCCTGTTAGGATAGCCAAATTGTAATTAAAACTATTTTTGTACTAACAAAATAAAGTTTAATAAAAATAAAATCAGTTGAAAAACAATGGGTGATTTTTTTGGAAATTGGAAAATCATCCAGACACTACCTTTTTTTCGATTAAGGGGTAAATACAATTAGACGGGCTAAAATTACGCATTAAAAACTCTTTTTTTACCAATAAAGTTTTGTTTAATCATTACAAAACTTTGTATATTTGTTAAGATAAGAATGAAGAATTAAAACTTTTTTTTTAATTTTTCAAAACAAAATGGCGGCTGCACGCTGGCGCAAAGTGGACCTACAAAAGAACGGCAACCACTCTGGACGTCGTAATTTTCATCTGTAACAGTCCAGGAAATAAAATGTATGTTAAATATCATATAATTTGTTGGTAAACCTCAAAAAATTCAAAACAAAAATTCTACGTTTGGCAGAAGTTTTTCGAGAAAATCGGTGATTTTCCGTATTTTGCAATAATAATTAAATTTTACAACATGAAATTCCAAAACAGGTTTATAGACAAGTTAAAAGTATAAAGATGAAACCCTGAAAGTTCAGCCAAATCGGCCGAGTAGTTTTTGAGTAATCGTGGTTGCCAATTTTGAAAATGTTTTGAGTAAAATACGTTTAAAGTTTTGAATACCGAAAAATGGTACTTACGACTCAGTCAGCGATTCCAGGGGCGTACAAAAGCCTTCAATCTCTTCGTACATGCTGTTATTCATCTGTTGAAGTTCTCTGTGAGCCTTACGGCCTTGGGTATTTCAAAGTATGATACAATAGATAGAACTTTCACTAGGGCCGACCGCTCTCGTATACCTGCTGCGCGCTGAAAAGTCGTTATCGAAAAATGACGAAAAAAAAATATATAAGGAGTTTGAATTTCGCTCTGGAAACCTTCACGAGCGTATTCTACGGGAAATTTCCTAACTTTTTTGAAAGAAAAATCGATATTTTTGACAATCTAATTGTATTTACCCCTTAAGAATATCAATAATCTTCAAAACCAACGATACCTACGAACATTATTAGCACAGTATGCATTGCAACGCAGACTTTATACCTACTACTTTGAAGCATTTTAATTTTAAGTTTAAGTAAGATGTTTTCAGATCAGTTAATTACGGTAGTGAATCAAAAACTTCGAAAATATAAAATTTTTGGGATATCAAAATGTTTCGCTCAAAATCGGCATATAGGCGTAAAATGTCATTAGGAACATTATTTCTTAGTGACGTTTTTCGAAATATTAACTAAATTGTTAATTCCATTCTCTAAATATTTTTTTGGAAAATCACAAATTTGACAGTTGCTAGACTGTAGTAGTAGCTGTCAACTTTGAATTGGTGCATTTAAAGTTATTTTAGAAGCAGAAGTGATTGTCACCAAAAGTTGTTATCAAACACTAATATAAAAGAAAACCCCATATGGTTCCAACTTTATGGCGGACACTGTATAAGTATTTTATTTGGTCCCAATATATAGGGTGAGTCAGAAAGAATAGGACAAGACTAAACTGGAGATACTAGACGACACCAAAATATTATGATTGAGCTCAACATGCCTTATACCATTGTCGCTGGTTTAAGAGATACACCGTGTTCAAAGTTTAAATTTTATTCTGAAATTTCTCGATAATTGAGAAAGTTTTGATAGTATCAATCTGAAACTTGGTAACTTTATGTTTTTTGGTGTGAAAATTACGAATTTGAATCTTATTTTAACGTTGCTCCTAGAGGGTCTAGTTTCACCGTATTATTTAGATAAATTAAAACATATTTTTTATCTGCTGAACCATTCGTAAAACAAGTCGAGAATCTAAAAGAACGCTCAATTCTACAGAGAAAAGGTACTCTTGTTTAGGTCGTCCAAGTCTATCGGTTTTATGTTATTTGCATTTAAAAGGTTCAATGTATTTTTGTTGATTTTTTTCAGGCGTTGATATTGCTATATTTATTCTGAGTAGGCTTGTGTCAACATCTGTCAAATTTACATATCATTAAAGTATTACGCTATTTGCGGCGTGTTGATTATTGTTCAAGAAGACTATCTAGTAATGAAAAAATGCGTGTGAGCATTTGGTGTGGTGTAATTTCTCATTTTGTCATTGGACCTTTTGAATTGCCACCCAATCTAACTGGACCTCCAATACTTAAACTTTCTTCAACATCATTTAAACGAACTCCTAGAAGATGCACCACTCACATTAAGATAACACATGTGGTTTATGCACGACGGAGCGCCACCACATGTCGCCCTTGCCAGTACGCCAATATTTATATGAACATTTTGCTCATCGGTGGATTGGCCGTGGAAGTGAATTTATTTGGCCCCCGAGAAGCCCAGACCTAAACCCTCTGGACTTCTCTATATGGACAAATTTGAAGGATTTAGTTTATCAGGAAGAAGTTAATTCTCCTCAGGATTTGCGGCAGAGAATACAAGAAGCCACGAATACATTTAAAAAATAATAGGGAAATTTTGTTTAACATTCAGAGACAGTTAAGAAGGTGTATTTTAATATGTATTGAGGTAGGTGATGGGCATTTCCAACATTTGATTTGAAGTTTGTCATTATCACTATCATAATCATAACATAGTATAAAACAAAGTCGCTTCCCGCTGTCTGTCCTTATCTATCTATCTATCTACACCTATGGATGCTTAGATCTTTAAAACTACGCAACGGATTTTGATGCGGTTTTTTTTAATAGATAGAGTGATTCAAGGGGAAGGTTTATATGTATAATACATGCATAATATAGTAGAGAAACACTGATAATTTTTAGAGGTCTCTAATGTGATGTAAATAAACACATTTTTTTGCGCTTACATTGCAAACGCTGGCTGAAGCCTACGAGATAGATAAAAATAATGTACTACAGTATTGTACACCTTAAAAAGGTCTACAAAAAAAGTCCCCGATGGTATATGTCTATCTCTTAGGATAACCCACAATAACCATTTTTTATATTTCCGTGCGAAGCCGGGGCGGGTCGCTAGTTACCAATAATTGTTATTGTTAGTTAATGTTGCTTTGATTGCTTCTCCGTATCATTTCACCTTTCAAGAATAAAAAATCATAACAGAATACATTGAACCCTTTGAATGTAAATGACTAAAAAACCGATATATTAATGGTGGGTTCATGCCTGACATTTTTAGTAATAAGAATAAGAATAGTAATAAGCACTAAAAGTTAAACCTTCGTTTTATAATGACCCAGTTCATGCAGTAAACATAATTTTTAGTAATAATTTTAAAATAAGGATTTGCTGCATGAACTGGGTCATTATAAACGAAGGTTTAACTTTTATGCTTATTACTATTCTTATTCTTATTACTAAAAATTCTGCATGAACCCACCATTAGACGATCTAAACAAGTGTATCTTTCCTCTGTAGAATTGGGCGTTCTTTTAGATTCTTGTTTTACGCATGGCTCAACAGATAGAAAAATATGTTTTAATTTACCTAAATAATACAGGTGAAACCCCTCCAGGAGCAACATCAAAAATAAGATTCAAATTCGTAATTCTCACAAAAAAACCCAAAACTACCAATTTTCAGATTTATACTATCAAAACTTTCTTAATTAAAGAGAAATTTCAGAATAAAATTGTAATTTTTAACACGCTGTATCTCTTAAACCAGCGACAATGGTATAAAGCAACGAATCAACCGTTACAGTCATCAATAACGTGTTTACATCACAATCCGTACCAACCCCAAATAGATACAAAATTGAAACAAAAATAATGTGTAATATTTTTGATATTACGTGTCGAATATTAAATTGTATATAGGTAAATAATGGTGGGTTCATGCAGATATTTTTAGTAATAAGATTAAGAATAGTAATAAGAATAAAAGTTAAACCTTCGTTTTATAATGACCCAGTTCATGCAGTAAATATAATTTTTAGTAATAATTTTAAAAATAAGGATGACCTTGAATGATGGTTAACTTTAAACTTTATTCTTATTTTTACGGCGAAAAACGCACTGCACAATCGCAAATAATCGAAAATGCAAAGCAAATCGCTTAGTTTTTTTTTTAACAAATTGACTGTTAAATTCGTTAAAATTAGAAACAACGTGGTTGCATTAAACACGACGGTTACGCCGCTGTTCAGTTTCATTATTAAAGATACAAATTAAGATAAACAGACACAAACTAACCACACTTCTAATTTAAGGTTACATATAGTAGAATATTAACGCATCTACTCAAAAATTTTCTTATAATCAAGATATTTGGGGTCATGTTTAATTCGTCGACCTATAAACTTCCGATTACAATCCTATCCCTATCATATCCAATCACAAGCCTACCTCAAAACGCTGCGGTTAAATGTTATTAGTATGTGTCTCAAGCTTTGTTATACTTATTTTTGCAGCATGAACGCATTCAGCTGTTAAAATTAAAATTATTCCTATTTTTATTACTATTCTTATTCTTATTACTAAAAATATCTGCATGAACCCACCATAAGAGTACACCGTTATATTTTTAAAGAAATATCCTTTAAATAAGCCGATAATACAATTTTTATTATTAGTTGTGTTTTAACCATTGGTATGACTGGGTGGAAAAGTTTACACGGCGAACGGATAAAATTCACGTTAGTCGTTAACCTCAACTCAAAATGATTTATTAAAAAAAGGTACCTAAATTATTTTCGGAATATTGTATTAGTATATCAAGCAGTAACAAAATAAAAATATTGGCAAATATTACAAATAATTTACTAGTAGTTCTGCGTCACAAATGGGTTGTGACGTGAAACGTTTGATTCGTTGCCTCGACAAGGCATGTTGAGCTCAATCATAACATTTTGGTGTCTAGTATATCCAGTTTAGTCTTGTCCCATTCTTTCTGACTCACCTATATAGTTTTTAGGGCTCGTATAAGCATACAAAAACTTCACGAGACTCTTAACCCTTTAACGCCCAATTGCACTATCAAGAGACATGAACTTAGAGGCTCATATTACTGATGAGAAAATAAAGAAAAAATAACTAACACCATGTATTCCTATGTTTTCGAGGTCGCTCTTTCGAATGGAATCATTAAAATTTGCAAAAAAATTGATGTAACCTTCAATTTTTAACAAAAACTATTAAAAAAACGCGATATTTCCAAGATCCTTTTTTTAAATCGCAATTTCAGCTGTTATCCACTCAAAGACAAATAGAAACGTGCACTCGAGACGTGTACTTGAAAAGGAAGGAAGAAAACGCAATGAGAACAATTTAATTTTCTCATTTTTGAGGTTAAAATAACTAGATATGGCAAAATTCAAAGGTGATATTCCTCGTTTTTTACCAGTTGCGGGATCATTGACGCAAAAGAAGAATTTTGAAAAAATATCAGTACTTTTGGGGTCGCTGATCACAACCCTGATGTCCAGAATTTGAAAATTCAAGATGGCGGATCCAATATGGCCACCATCCCGAATCAAATTTCAAATTTTTCGATTATTTTGCCTCAAACTTTGTAAACCAGGGGTTTTCGGGGTCGCTAATCACGATCCCGATGTTAGAATTTTAAAATTCAGGATGGTAGATATGACGGCGACCATTTCGAAGCAAATTTCGAAATCCTGAATTTTGAAATTCTGACATCGGGATCGTGTTTAGCGATCCTGAAAACCCTGGTTTACAAAGTTTGAGGAAAAATAAAAGAAAAATTTGAAATAAGACTCTGGATGATGGCCATATTGGATCCGCCATCTTGAATTTTGAAATTCTGATATCAGGATCGTGATCAGCGACCCACAAACCCCTAGAGCACTACACTAATCATTTTTCAAAATTCTTCTTTTTCGTTAATCATCCTGCAACTGGTAAAAAACGAGAAATATCACTTTGAATTTTGCCATATCTAGTTATTCTAACCTCAAAAATGAGAAAATTAAATTGTTCTCATTGCGTTTCCTTCAAGTACACGTCTCGAGTGCACGTTTCTATTTGTTTTTGAGTGGTATAAGGACGATAACATAGCTTAAATTGCGATTTAAAAAAAAGATTTCGAAAATATCTCGTTTTTTAATATATTGTTAAAAATTGAAGGTTACATCAATTTTTTTGAAATTTTAACGATTCCATTCGAAAGAACGACCTCGAAACATACGAATATATGGTTTTAGTTGTTTTTTCTTTATTTTTTCTATCAGTAATATGAGCCTCCAAGTTCATGTCTCTTGACACTTGGGCGTTAAAGGGTTATGCCTTATTCGATTGGCACCCAATCGTAGAAATTAAAAGATGCAGCGAAGTAAGACGTCGATTAAGTGAATTATCCCATATATGTACCGGGAACGACAATTTTCGAATACCCGGAATAGCCGAGGGGCCATGGTAGAGGTGCGTGTGCCACCAATTGACCGCACTTGGGGCAGCGGTGGCGGCACTGCAAACTAAGGCGCGGCCTCGTAGGTGAGGCGTGCGGTGCCGTATTGATTGTGCCGCCCAGCTGGCGACGAGCGACCGGCGTCGCCAACTGCGCGCTTCGCATTACCCATCCGCCCCTCGAGCCGGGCAGTCGCGCGCCGACGCTGGCCGAATAGTCCGCGTTCGATTTTGGCGCGAAACGCACCGACGGCAACCACGTCCGGTGACGCCGACGTCGATATGCTCCCGGATCTGAGTACCGGGCATCTCTTCCCCGTTCAGTTTTATTTTTATTTCTCTTGAATCTTTCGTGCCAAAAACTGTGCGTTTCGACGTGGAGACCATGGATTGTTGCAATTACATGCAGTACAGACACCACCAGCCCTACTACGGATCCCAGTACTACTTCGTGAGCCCTTGCCGCCGTACCAGGGGATTTCTATGGGCAGCAGATGTACCATGACTATTATGGGAATGCCGCTTATTATCCGCCGCCTCACCAGCAGTGGCAGCCTGGCGGCGGCGGGCCGTTTTTGCCACCAGGTACGCCCCCTTGACGAGATTTAGGTTAGGCCTGAAGGAAGCGCTGTCCCTAATTCCTACGTGACCCGACTTTATCAATAGGATATGATTAATCAAGTCATTTATTTCCACCACGTTAATGGCCTCTTTTTCCTCTCAAACGGTAATTATATTTTTTTTTAATTCCATATAAAATTTGTATAAAAAAATCGGAAGCGCTTACAGTTTATTTATAAAAAGAAATGAAAGTTGGATAAAAAAACCCGTAGTTTATTTACCTCGTTTTATACATTCTACTTTTACAATTCTAATTGCAATATCTGATTACCGTTTTTTTTTTCACTTTTTGGTAGTAACCTCGTTCAAAGCAATTACATCCTTTTGATACAATGCAAATTTAAATGTTATAATATGCGTTCCCTGCAAAAAAAGTACCTACCTATACAGTCGCCCCAATATGATTTTTCGTGTATCCATGTGAAATATATTAATTTACCATGTTATAAACGCCCCCTTAAAAAATAATCATAAAATATTTTTTTATAGAGGTTGCCCAGGATTTTTAAAAATTTCCAAAATCGTCAAAATTGCATTTTTTGCCGATTCTGAAAATGTGAAATCAATATTTTAATTTCTAAAGGCCAATTTACAATTTTCTTACTTTCCAAAGTAAGTGCACCTTGAATTTGACGTATAAAAGAATAGAAATAAAACACGAGACACTTAAAAAACTTCTCGAGGCAAAATTGACTACTACATTGTAAGTACCTATTAATTATTTATAATATTTTAATTTATTTAATTTTTATAAATTTTGTAAGTCTCGTGTTTTATTTCTATTCTTTGTACGTCAAATTCAATAAAAGAAATAATTAGTTCGTTAATATTTATATTTAGAGATTGCTCGAAAACATTTTAAGTACACTACTTTGAAAAGTAAAAAATTATGAGGGACCTTAAGAAATTAAAATATTGATTTCCCAAATTTTCAAATCGAGATTTTTTCAACCAAAAAAAATAATAGTATGACGAGAAAAAAGATATAATAAAAAATTCAATTTTTGACGATTTTAGAAATATCAAAAAAATCGTGAGCGACCTCTAAAAAAATTCTTCCGAGCTGATTTTTTAAGGGGGTGTTTATAACATGATAAATTAATATATTTTTTCACACGAGACACGAAAAAAATATATTCCATTTTTTGGGCCACGCTAACCTATAGAAATTGTAAATAGTTTTTCAAAACATGAATGTTTTTATACTCAGTCAACTATATATCTACTTCTTTAATATATTATATCTACTACATCCACTTTTTCTTAAATCTAGAGGATATTCTTACGTGGGAGTAGTTGTGGATTTAAGAGTAATCTTTCAAACAAATAATTTTTTTGAAAGAATATGTATTAGAATCAAAGAAAGAAGTTTTCTCTGTGTATACAATATCTGGTACAGAAATGCATTTAACGTTTAAAAGAATATTCGCTCTTGGGTTGAAGGAAATTTCGTCACGATTTTTTTCTGTAATTTTTTTTGTTAAAGTTCAAAACCACAGCATTTTTCAGAGAGAATGAAAATACATTTCAAGTGAGGTACCCCAAACCCCCACTTCCAATTTAAAAAATTTTGGGGTTGCAACTGTTACTCGAAGGGGTTTATGGGTGAAATTTTACACAGCAGGATGTCACTTCCGAATTTAAAACTGACATGTGTTGGGATTTTTTATAAATATACACCATAATAATTGAGATTCTCTTTTTTTCCAACTCCGACTTGGAAAATAAGTACATAACTTATTTAATAATTCAACTTGTGCAGAATCATGTAATTAAATAGACGACCAGCTACTAATTCATGAGAATGCATCCACACCTCCCTATTTCACCGTGATTTTAGAGCTATACAAAATTTCAAAGGTAATTTATTTACTTCCACATTTATGTAGTGAAGTGTAGTATAGTATACATAGTAGTGAAGTAGTGAAGTACTGAATGTTGCCCCCAAACATTTTCATAACTTTAAACTATTCTGAGACGGCAAGATTTTAAGTTTAAGAGAAACAAAAATTCTATATCGATCTGTCTATCTGTTAACCTTCCTTATGTACATGATAACTTGAGAATGCGTTATAATATTATTAACTTGAAATTTGAAGCATTTATGGACCATGACGAGATCTGGAACTTGTTAGACTGTGAGCTTAATTGGTTGGATTTTGGAAATAAATAAAAAATAACTAGTGTACTATTACATTCATATACCTATAGGTAATTCGTAAAGGATGTAAGATATGCACTTTAAATTTAAAATGTATACGTATTGTAACATAAATGTAAAGGGTTTTGGAAAGAATGCTAATAAAAAAAAAAACTGGGAAAAATATTATTTTAACTGCTTCTACATTTTTGTTGCAATAGTTCTTCTGGCAGTATATTCTTAAAATTCTGGAAAAATAAATGACCCATGTCACTGTTTTCTTCGTAGCTCTAAAAATAACGGAGAAAAAGGGGGCAAGGTAAATCTCACGAACTCACCCTGTAATGTCAACATTTCTTTATTTATCAAATAAAGTTAGTCTTCTCGCTCAAAAATAAGTGAGATTCATCCACAGAAACTTCCAAAGTATTCACGCTTACATTTTTACATTCATTCTCCAGATCGGCGTGTTTCATCTCCATTAGCAAGCATTTAAAATGTTCAATGCGGCCTACGCGATAGCATAAATTCCTAAATAAAACTTATCCTCGCACGCTTGTGAATTTTTCAGGAATGCTCCCTTTACTCGTTTAATCATTTCTCTCAACCCGGAAAGTTTTCCTGTTTTATTCCTTTTAGGTATCCGAATTAGGTTTTGTGTCACAAGTCGTTTCGACTGACTTGCATAAACCTTTAATTCTACCTGCCTCCGACTCGATCCGGGAATTATTGTTTTCCCCTCAACTGTTTCTGAGGATTGTCTCGAACGGAGGCAGTTGCGAACTTTGAAGATGTTTAATTCGTGTTTCACTAATTCCAACAAGTCAGGTTAAAGTATTTAAATTGACGAGAAGTCTGATACACCACTTAGAAATAGTGACAGTTTGTGGAATTTAAAATTCTCCTATCGTTGTGACGGAGTATGGGACTAAGATCAGATAGTAAAGTCCTTGTAATGCAACAACCGCTGTAAGTAATAAGCACAATGTGGCCTTATATCATTCTACACGGTGGAGACTTTAACTGGAATATATTCACAGCGTGGTGAAATGATTTTGTCATAATATTCCCGAGACACGTCAACTTTTAAATGTATTTACCTACATTTTGCAAGTAATGTGAAAAATATAGCCCTTCAGGGGTGGCTGAAACTACCCTCGACATGATTTTTTCAAATGCAACCCTATGGCTTGTGAACCCTCATTGTAAAGTTGGTGTGAAGAGGAATCCAACGCATTGATCAAATTTTAATTTTTAGTATGTTTGAGGGTTGCATACAATTAAAACGTAATTTTATAGTTTCATTTATTTTTAACGCAACAATTTTGTACGCAAAATGTGTGTTGTTTAGCTTTGGAATGCAAACCTCACTTTTCATATGTCCCCACAAAAAATCCAAGCAATTTTGCCACAACTGATATTTGTTGTTTTTTGCTAGTGTTTTTACACATACGCAAAGAGTAATTTAGTTTGTATGCGTATTCAGAGTTTGAAACGAAGTGTTATTTCAAATTGGTGAAAATGTCTTATTTAACTGAATCACTAAAAATCGAAATTTTGATGATGATTGATATGGTGATAGGGCGCGAACTCAATCGAAGTTGTTCGCTTGTTTCGAGAAACGCATCCTGACTTGCCACCACTAAATCAAGGTACCATTAGTAAAATTGAGGCACAATATCGAGAGATGGGTCATATCAGGAAAGTACCGAGTAAGAGGCAGGCCATTGTTGATGACGACACGAAGTTGAATTTGTTGCTTGCTCTAGAAGAAAAATCCAATCACTCCAGCCCGTCAACTGGCACGTGATAGTAATCTAATCACAAAACAGTTTTAAAAATACTCTAAATATGAGAAAAAAACGCCCATATAAAATGCAAGATGTTCAAGAGCTACTTGGATGATCCAGATCGATGAGTGAAATTTTGCAGATTTATTGATGACTTGTATTGATCAAAACAAGTATCTTTAGAGTGGATAGTTTTCTCTGGACGAGGCTACTTTTACATTAAACGGGCACATAAATCACCAAATTGTTGTTATTTAGTTAAAGAGAACCCCCATTGGATGAGGGAACTTCATACTCAGCGCCCACAGAAAACTAATGTGTGGGCCGGATAATACAAGATAGAATTGTAGGACCATTTTTCTTTAATACACCCTTAACGGAGCAATATACTTGCGTTTACTCCAGCACGAACTAACGCCAGTGCTATGTCATTTATTTCCAAACCCTTAAACCCTGACTTAACCGACGAGAGGTTATGGCTTCAGCATGATGGGGCCCCACCACACTATGCTGCCATTGTTCGTCAGGATCTGGACAGAATTTTTCCTGGGTAGGTGGATTGGGGAGGCGAGGTAATATTGAGTGGCCAGCAAGATCTCCAGATCTTTACACCACTGGATTTCTTTTTGTGGGGACATCTTAAAATTAAAAGCAGGGTTTACATTCAGAAACCCAACAACATAGCAGATCTGCAGGAAAGGATAAGAGAGGAAATCAGAAAAATAACACCGCAAATGTTGCATACAATGTAAGGGACGAAACCTACCACAGACTGGGATGCTGCCAACAAGTGAATTGGTGCACATTTTGAACAATTGTTACGTTGAAAATAAATTTAATTCTTAAATTGTTTTAATTGTATGCAACCCTACAAACATACTAAAAATTAAAATTTGATCAGTGTTGATCCCTCTTTCCACCAGCTTTACAATGAGGGTCACAAGCCATAGGGTTGCATTTGAAAAATCTAGTCGAGGGTGGTTACAGCCACCCCTGAAGGGCTATATTTTTTCGTATTACTTGCAAAATGTAGGTAAATACATTTAAAAGTTGACGTGTAAACTCGGGAATTTTTTGAAAAATCATTCACCACCCCGCTAGCGAATATATTCCAGTTAAAGTTTCCACCGTGTATATAAAATCGTCTGAAAAAAAAATCAACGTTGCCGATCTATTTGAGATTTTGCTGTAACTTTGAGGTACTCTTCTTTAGATGCCAAAGAACAAAATTTACAAATTTAATTTTTACAAACGCCGTTTCCGTCTATTCTAATTAAAACTTTAAAAATCGTCATTTTTATGCTTTATCAAATTTAGCTCTAAATTTTTTCCTTTTAAGATATCTACCCGCTTGAGTGGTATTTTGAATATGCAATATGGCAAATTTTCTGAGTGTCATGGCAGTTCATACCTTCTTAATAATGGCAGCGTGTTAAAATTATGTTTTTTTACTTATTTTTTGTGAATTCTAATCGACTCTAGCGTCTTGACTTGTTTAGAGTAAGCAGCTTATATTATTCAGAATTAGGTGTACGATTTTATATCATAGACGTAATACAGCCACGAGTCGACCCGTGCAGTACAATCCTTGCAAAAAACTTGCTTGAAGTTTCTGAAATTTTTAAAAATCATCGCATTAAACAGGAAAAAGAACGTGTTGACATGCGGGATAAAAATATGAAACTTACTGAATCTACAGTTGTTACTCTTTAACTTCAAGAGACTGCACCGCTCGTTTTCATTTTCATATATAGTGAATGTGCAAGTTTTTTTTTAGAGAGAAAATTGACGTAATTGACTTCTAGGTAGAGCTTTAAAGAGCTTCTTAGAGAATCTCTGGAAATTTTATCGGTTTCTTTCTAGTTTTCTCACTCAAATTACATTTTTTTTTCACTTTTGACAACATTTTCTGGTAAGGTGTGACATTTTTTGAAACTAATTCTTTTATCTATTGCTCGTAAAATAACGGATTTCTGTCTCGAATAATTGTCCCATAAAGTGCGATGTCAATCATATGCTTCCTTAAAATAGATGCAAGAAATTTTTCAAATTTCACCTATACGTTACCAAGCTATAAAAGGTGATTGAACTTGATAGTATTATTTTATTTGTCGGTAAGATGTTTGAAGTGGTAGTAGAATGAGTGGGAAGATCAAGACCGATAGTCTGAGTCTACCACTGAACCGAAAAACGTTTGTTAGAACTACTATCACCCGCAGTAAGATAATTCTTATTTTTTAATTCCAGAAATTGTCGTTATTTTTACCAAATACTAATAACTTCATTATTTATCAAAATTCTCTACTCGTCTTTTTTTACTTGTTAGGCAATGCTTGTTCTTAGACCCTTCATGTTAATTGAGCTTTCTACAGTTAATCGAGTGCACTTAACAAAAGATCCCAAATCTATCATTTTTGAACAGCCGTAATTTTTGAAATTAAGGTCGTAATCTTCCCTCGCTGTCACAAATTTTCATATTCATAAATCGATACCACAAATAAACTGTTCATCACAATTAAGTAAATGACGCTACACCTAAGGATTAGCTCGCATTTGCGCCTCTATTCAGGTTAGACACGTGCAAGTTTTTAATTTTCGGTGCTCTATAGGGTTGGTTTTACGACCCGAAGTAGCTACGCTGTGATTTAATCGGTCTCGCCATCTACACCTCCAAAACCAACCCCATGTAAGAAATTTAAATTCGCAAGATTTTGGCGGCAATCTGAGAGACCTACAGGATGGACTAAGAAGGACACCGTCGGAAAACCACCTCGGCACCACATTTAGACCTTCACAAAGTTGTGTGTATTTGGTCGCTGTCCCATCTCTTCAACCCATTTCCAGACCCTGTAAGTCGTACCTTTCGTGGTTTTGTGTTGTTTAACCTCTTAAGTTCGTATCCATTGATCTTGTTGCCTGCCGAATAAATTGGTGTAGGGTGCCAAAAACTCACTTTCACCTTTGACAACGCAAGTACCCCTTCAGGCCACACTGACACCTGCCCTCACTCACCCCTTCTGGTTCCGCCCTTGTAGAAGGTTGCGTGGGATGTCGTTTTGTCTCGAATTCATTTCAGGATTTACTTGGAAGGCCTTAG